>PVLA01009621.1:0-72697 GCA_004027455.1 Hydrochoerus hydrochaeris | reverse complement strand
TGCTAAGAAAAACAGGTGCTTGGGTAAAAGAAGGATCATGAGGAGTAGGATTTCAGAGGTAGGGCAGTAGGAATATGAAGGGCTGGGGGTGGGCGTGGTGACTCATACGGAGCTCGGTGCTCACCCCCATGACTAAAAGTAGGATGGGTCATTGACTGACACTGTGAGGGCTGCACGGTGGGTGTAGAGGAAGTTGCAGCTCTTGGTGGATGTGGCAGACTGCCTGGGAAAATGTGAGGGAGAAGAAGAAAGTAGGCAGGGCAGGGTGGACAGCGCCTATTGTCTGATCCCTAAGGAAGGGATGTTTTTAGAGTAGGACAAAGGGGTTGAGATATGGATGTGGGGAGAAGGGAGAGGGGAGGGCAGTGGCAAATATACCCCCTGTCCCTGGTGGTAGAATCAGTAGGTTCAGAACCATTCACGAGGGGCAGCATCCTACAGGAAAAGCCATACGGGGAGGGAGGGGACAGAAAGTCCCATTTGTTGGAAAGGACCATGCTGGAGAGATACTGCTAGTTCAATGAGAATTTCAGAAGATGTAAATAAAGGCTTAGGAAGAAAGATGAACTGCAGAAAACAGGGCATATCAGGGATAGGGGAGGACGAGAAAGCCCCCAAAAGACAACAAAATTCAACCTCATGTCATGACCCACTTAGTGAATTACTCTTATTGGAAGCAACATGTACTCATGAACTAGGCAACTTATCACAAAATGTATGATACTTGAAGCTAATGTCATCCGGAAAAGCTGTGCAATGTGCTTTCCACCATCACCTGCACAGCAAGATTCTTTCTGGCAGACCAGAAAATGAGAAGCAGAGTGATATATGGAGACGGGACCACTGAGATGCTCTGCCAGGGTGTCTTAACGTGGCAGCTTCCACTGGGGGCTTCTCCTAGAAAAACCCTGTGGCTAAAGGAAGCCCCCAAAGAGGCCCTTGGGAGAGTGGGAAGAGGGAGTTGCAGGATCCCATGAGGAAATAACGTCTTTTACTGCAGCCACTGCAGTGACCCTTGTCCCCAGCTTTTTGTTCTCAGAAAAAACCACCCCACTTCCAATGCTCTGTCTGTTCTGGTGACAGCCAACTCTGTCCTCATCACATCCCATCATCCCCAGGTTTCACCTGCGCTCAGTGCAGGAACAGTGGAGTCGTGCAGCCTCCATTCTGCCAGGGGATGGTTCAGAGTCCTGGCGGTGGAGGAGGGTGGAGGGCTGGGTTACGGGGTGTCTGGGAAGCTCCCCAAAGAGCTGCCACTGGCCCCGAAAGAAAAAGAGCAGCGTGTGCACCAGGAGAAGCTGGTCAGGGACAGCGCATAGGACTGGGCTCACTGGGGACACAGACAGCCAGGACCTGCTTTTTTCTTTCTTTCTTTCTCTTTCTTTCTTTCTTTCATTCTTTCTTTCTTTCTTTCTTTCTTTCTTTCTTTCTTTCTTTTCCTTTCTCTCTGGAGGAGGCAGGATGTGTTGTGATTGACAGATGGGATTCAAGGCCAACTGACCTGAGTTCAGGCCCAGCCCTGCCACTTCTATCCATTTATTTACCGGTTTCTTTTTTCTCACCTAAAATTGGAGAAAACACTCACTATTACCCAGAGTTAAGGTGAAGATTAAACAAATGTATATGGAATGTATTTAGCAAGTCTGACGTCTAGAAAGAACTCACTGGAAAATACTATCATCATTATTATTTTATTTTGTTCAGCCAAGAGGGGACAAAAAGGAACAGCAGTGATTTCCTGTCTCCTGCTCTCGTGCCATATACTTTGCAAACCCACCTGAAACCTAAGCTGCCTCTGTTGGAGTGCACTGTCACTAATAACAGAGCCCTGCACTGAGTGGGCAATCGCACCTCTATGTGTTGAACTTGAGAGGCTGAGGTGAGCAGTTTGGGCTGGACTTGGTTGGAGCTTCCTGGTCTCAGCTGGGTTGCTCAGGCATCTGTGGTCAGCACCTGCTGGACCTGCTTCTGGAGCCTGGCTGCCTGTCACGTGGTAGGAGAGGGCTTCTGGGTCATGTCTGGTCATTGCCCAGCATGTGGGACCAGGATTTTTTACATAGTGGCCCTGATAGTAATTCCTAAGGGCAGCAAGGGGGACATGCTGAGTGCTTACCTGATCTGTTTGTGCCACATTTGCTGTGGAAATTACATGGACTTAAGTAAGTGACACTGCCAAGCCCAGACCCAGGAGTGAAAAGAATAGATTTCACCCTTGGAAGGGAGAGCTACAGAGTTGCATTGCAAAGTGGTTTGTTTGCAGGAATGAGAAAAATCTGTGGGCTTTTAGCGTATCACAGCGCCCATTCTGTTCATTTTGTACTTCATTCAGCTGTTCACGCACTCACTGAAAACTGTCTCCTGAGTGCCTATCATGTGCTTCAATAAGAAAAGGGATCCCCCGAAAAACACCTTCTCTGTCACAGCACAGTCTGTCTGGCATTGCTATCTGTGACCCCTAACATGCAGTAGAGACATGAGTTGGGACTTTGTTTTTCTCCTCAGTAAGAAGCTCCTGGACAAGAGAGATGGAGATGGTGTTAGAACAGGTAAAATAGAGAGATTAGTGTTTGTAGATTAGAATTGGCACCATCATTTTATCCACATGAACTCCATTTTCTGAACTAACTTCTCCCTGCTGAATCTAAACCTGTAGACTTTATTACCAGGCTCTTTCCTATATCTTCCTGACTGCTGAGATGGCTGGAGGTCCAGAGCCCACACTGTTTGCTAAAATAGCTGTTAATCCATATATGCATCCTCTCTTACTGGGAGCATCATAAGCTCTTCCTAGGGCAGCATAACACAACTGTTGTGTATGAGCAAGAGACAGAGACTCTTGATTCTCTGTGGGGGCTAGGGAAGGGTTAGGCCTGCACAGGGAAGGGACAGGCCTTCTTTTTTCAAAATCATTTATCCACAGGGCCATATGAAGAATGGTGCCCAAAGTACTGGTCCAAAAAGGAGCAGAGGGAAGATTATAGGAATCTTGAAGTAGAAGATATGAAACAGGTACTAGGAAACAAGCCTGAGTGAAATTCAAAGCTGAAGTTCTAATGTTCTTGGAATAATTTATTAGTATGTTAGTTTGACCAACAAATACACTTTGAGTGTATTTGTGTATGTCTACAAATAAAATGGTAAGCAAACAAATATTGTCCCTGTCGTCAAGGAACCAGAGATCTAACAATGAGTGACTAACACCCAGCACTAATCATTGAGCACCACTGTTATTCTCTGTTTTTACTGAACAGTTGACTGGGAGATTGGCTGAGTAAATTGTGTATAGCCACTTAGCCAAAGAACAATGGAAGCAGAAACTTGAATCTAGATGGTTTTGATCTGGAATCAGTCTTCCTGGAATCAACTCTTTCTACCCTTCCTATATTAAATCAAGTCCCTTTAGTAAATATTTTCAGAGTCCCTGTACTTTACCTAAAAGCACACATAGTATTTCATAATTCTATTTCTATGTGATGATTCATCAAGGGAGCATAGCAAAATGATTGTCAGTCGGTTCCGGCTTTGATATGCTCCAGTAGCTTATGACCTCGAAATCTCAGTGGCTGACAACCAACACTTCTCCACTGTGTAATGTGTCCATTTCTTTTCTGACCTTGTCTCTCTTTTGCACCAGATTGTAACAATGCCTGGCTCTTTGTCTACACGCGTGCGTGCGCGCACGCACGCACACACACACATGCGTGTGCCATGTTATCAGTGTACCAAGATACTGCAGGCACCAGATTTGCCAAATGTTTCCCTGCTGCCCAAGAAAGGCCACCAGCTTTCCAGTCTCCGGTGATGTTTTCCATACCACCAGCCTTCTGGCACCAAAGTCCGTGTTTCTGATTGTAGGGTTTGGCAGCACCCATCCTCATCCAGGATGTTTAGGCTGAACATTCTCAAATCTCAGTGACTTAACACTAGAAGTGCTTATTCTTGCTCATGAATAATAGGTCAGCTTCAATTCTGTGTCAGCCTAATTTTTTTTTTTTTTTGAGGACCAAAAGAGCCCCACCTCTCTGGGATACTACAGGTACAATGACAAAAAGAGAGGCAGTAGGTCACAAGATTGCTCTTAAATCTTCTGATTGGAAGTAATATATATTAGATTTCCTATCACTGGCATACACTACCCTTCACCCACAATTTAAAGAAGGAGAGATTTAACTTGGCGCAGATTTCTGGAGATTCAGTCCATGGTCAGCTGGTTCCTAGGCAGGAACATCATGGTGGAAGCATATGGTAGAGCGAAGATGTGTACTTCATGGCAGCCAGGAAGCAGAGCAGGGGAACAGTGCAGAGAGAGAAAGACCAAGGAGCATATACAGTACTCACATTGACCCAGATGCACACAGAAGTGTTTTGCTAATCCCCAGAGTGGTTCCTAGGCCAATCAAGATAACCCAACCAAGCTGAACCACCATTTGACATTTACTCCTCCTCAATGATTTGGTCAATGATAAACATAGGTCACATCTGACATTAATGACATGGGGGTGTACAATAGCTCAGGAGAGAGGTGCACAAGGAAGAGCCTTGTGGGCAGGACAGGGAACATTTTAAACACAACAGCAGCTATAAACCTAAACTAAATGCTCCAGGCCTGGCAATAGTGCTGTGTGGCTGCTTTTCTGGCTGCACAGTGGGAGACAGAAGCCAGACTCAGCTCAACCTTTTCTATTCAGTCTTAAGTTCAAAGACAGTTCCTTCCTGTTGTTCAGCAGGCACAAATGGAATCTTCCAAACAGGCCTGCAGACACTGCTCAGGTCATGTCTAGCCCAACCCTGCTTTTCATGTCCCCTGGCTGTTTTCGACTCAAAAGACCAAAATCCCTCAGATGTGCTAACAAGCAGGGGACAGAGACTGAGGCACAGCCAGGTCAGCACCATGCTGCCCAAATTGTTTACCCCCAGCTTTCCTTCCTCACCCCACCCTACCCCATGCAGCACTGTCCTGTCTCCTCAAGCCATGGTGGCTTGGTTTACCGTGTTTCCTCTTCTGGGAACCCTCTACCCTTGATGGTTGTGTTGGAAAACTAGTCTCCTCCCAAGCTGCTCTCAAACCTCATAGCTTGCTGACTTCCCTTGCAGGGATCATCACTGCAGTTCTGAGGCAAAACAGCACCTTTCCCAGTCACCTGCTTTAAGTCTAGTCACAAGAATATCCTATGCATCCTTCTGCACGTGGCCAGCAGCTCTTTCAAGAAAGAGCATATCGTGTTCCTGGCTCAGCCTACAACCTTAGTGGGGGTTTGCTGGATCAAACCAGATCCATCACTGGCTGATGGGCTGAGTCCCAGTCACAGATCTCTCCCGCAAAAGCTGGGGAACCCAGGGGCTTGGTCTCAGCTATTTGTCCTGCGCCCTGCAAAGTGAGTTCACAGGGGAGATGCTGAGCTGAAAACCTTGCCTTACACATTTATATTCCTTCTCAGGGATGGCAAAAAGGGGTTTCTAAATGCCTTCTACGTCTCACATCAGCCTAGTGATGTGCTTGGTAAGCAGATCATTTTGGAAGACACTCCTCTAGTTCCTGATTTAGCATCAGTGCGCTGTGGCCCTCAGCACAGTAATGAACCTTTGTGTCAAGGGGTTAATGACCAATAACTAAGCCCTTAAATCAGCACACCCTGTCTGCAGAGATGCCTGCAGCTCATTCTTGGCTAAAGAGGACAAAGAGCCCATTTTTAATACACATTCTGGATGTCACAGTCACCATTCTGTAAATTGAAATTTAATAAAGCAAGGCTCTGCTTCCTTCTTGCTCCTCGGCTCCCTGCCATGTCTGGCATCCTGCCTGTTGTTGCCCTGAGCCTTCACCTACAGGCCAGTCCAGCTGGGCAGGGGCCACAGAGATGGAGGGGAGGCTGTGCCTGTGGACCAGCAGCTCCTCCCTGGAGGGCGTTTACTTACCCTCCTATGGACACAGTGGTCCCTGTGGTCCCTGTCTGACTTGTCCCTACCCAGCAGTCTCTTAGGCCAGATTAAAGGTTATCAGTGTTTTGATCTTCACACCAACTTCAGTTTACAGGTCAAGAAACGGAGGCTCATAAAGGCCTCCCTGCTAGGAAAGAAGAGGCGGAGGTGTCAAGGAGAAACTCTGGAGCTCTCACTGACTTGAAAGTCCATGTTGTGTCCCACCAGGCCACCTTCTTCCTAGACAAGTGGTTCTCAAATGTTTGCATGCGCCAGACTTCCCCAGAGGGCTCATTAAAGCCCAGGATTTCTGAACCCCTATCTGAGAGTTTCTGTTTCCTCAGATCTGAGGTTGCCCTCAAAACACATGCATTTCTAACAAGCTCTCATGTGATGCTAGGATCACACTTTGAGAAACAGGGTCCTGAACAGTAATAGTCCTTCCTCACCTCTTGGCCATCCTCCTCAGAGTTTTAAAAGAAATTCCCAGGAGGCTGGGGATACAACTCAGTGACACAGCACCTACCTGGCAAGTGTGAAGTCGTGAGTTTGATTCCTGCTACCAAAAAAGAGAACGAGAGAGAGAGAGAGAGAGAGAGAGAGAGAGAGAGAGAGAGAGAGAGAGAGATTAAAAGAAATATCTCCACAAACAAAGATTAAGCTTTTCCCCACAGTGGTGGGAGGTGAGATTTATAATCCATGTCATAAATTCTATCCCTTCTTTTTGTTCTTAAGCTGCCAAAATCTCCTTAATATGGCTGGTTTCAGCCTTGGCTGCATGTCAGAATCCCCTGGAATAAATCTCCATATATAGTCCCAACCCCTCAGTGGATTCTGACGTAGTACCGCCAAGGCGGGGACCCTCACCTTGATTGCATTAAGGAGCTCGTCTTAACCAGCCTCCTGCATTCCATTCACTCTCAGATTTCCTTCTTTCCCATGATCCAGCCCACAGTTTAGCCGTTCCTTCTGTGAGCTTTGCCAACCCTCACCCCCATTTTTACACTTTGCAATCCCCCCATTATGTATGACTTTTAACTCCATAAACTGTCTCATACCTCCACAGAGACCTGGGCTCTTATTCCTGGTCTGGTGTTATGTAAGTGTTCAAACAAATGACGATAAGGATGCTGGTTCATCTGGTCCCTCCTCACACAAGGACTAGGCAAGCACAGTTGTGTCCTCCCTGTGGTGGGTTCTCGAGCCTCCTAGGAAGTGTCCCACTGTGAGTCTCCCCTTTCAACCCTCTTCCCACTCTCCAGACTTGGGAAGATGTCAGCCAAATACCACCACTGCCACCCCATGCCAGAGACTCAGGGAGATGGTGTCTCTAAGTGTCTCTAAGATATCTCATTTTCCAAGAGCATCTACTCCCCAGCCTACCAGTGTTACCAAGGAAACACCAACTAATAGAGGAAAAACAGCTACTTCAGTGTCCACGCACACTGTTAGGAAGAGCCAGTACTTCCATTGTGCCTCAGAAACTTTGTGTTATTAAGCAACTTAACTCTACTGTGCTCTGCATTCCTGCTTCATCTAGGAGCACACTGCTCCCTTCCTGCTCAAGACACAGTTCAC
The DNA here is from genome assembly GCA_004027455.1 of Hydrochoerus hydrochaeris. Classification (NCBI taxonomy): domain Eukaryota; kingdom Metazoa; phylum Chordata; class Mammalia; order Rodentia; family Hydrochaeridae; genus Hydrochoerus; species Hydrochoerus hydrochaeris. Next base: position 65,200 of record PVLA01009621.1, on the reverse strand, counting down.
CCCAGCCTCTGTTCTGCTTGGTGAAGAGTCCAAACTTTCCATAGAGGCTAAATGTGATGTGGACCCTAGATAGCAGAGGGGATAATTGGCCATATCAAAAGAATACAAGAAGTGGGCCTGGTGGAGGTTGGCGGCAGGAGGTTAGAGCTTCTCAGGCAGGTGTCTGCAGACTCTGCTTGGTGAGGTAGAAGCTAAGGAAGTTTCACTGAACCTTAACATCCTCCTGGAGGAACGCCTAGTATTGTAGAGCAGGGTGTGTCAAAGTGTTTTAAGGAGGTCTTTGTAACTGTTTATTTACACACATTTTCCATAAAGCCACATGTAAGAAAGCCAAAAGGTGATCTACCCAAGAACCTCACCCACAGTGGCCTCGGGGGTGCAGTACCAGCAGCTGGTAGTGTGGCCCTGGCAGCGCTATGGTTGGCCCTGAGATGAGCTCAGGTGGCCATCAGAATCCATGCTCTGTGCCTGAAAGAGCCTCACTGAGGTCTTGATGGGGTGGAGGTGGAGCCCAGGTGAAACCAGGTGGAGGGGCAGCCCTGCTGAAGAATGGGGGAAACCTCTGAGCTGTTTGTTTGAAGGGAGGCCCGACTATGGCCTGAATTTCAAAGACCCCAGGGAGAGGAGACCAAATGCCTACCCACACACTTCAGCCCTCATTCCTCAGTTTCCTTCTCCTCACAAACAGAAGGTGACCATGGGCATTGGAAGTAGCTAGCAGAGGGCCTGCGGTGTAGTGTTCTGAAAGATGCTCCCTTCCACCCCCAGGCGCAGAGTTTCTGAGGGGAAGAGTTTCAGAGTCAGTGAGGGGAAGACTTATGCATGTGAGGGGTGCATTTTATGGAAGGCAGGGAGTCAGGGCCCTGAATGCTGCCAGGATAGAAGGGCTGCTGAGGACATGCTGGCTCCATCCGCATCCCACAGGCTGGCCTGGCCTGGTGCAGGGGGGGATACCTGAGCAACAGGAACCTCCCTCCTGGGCATCCTTGTCTTGGCTCTGTGGCCCTGAGGATGGGAATGTATGACCAGCAGCTGGCCGTGCAGCTTAGCTTTTCCTCCACAGTTCTTAGCTCTGGCCTAGAGAAGAGGAAAATGTTGCCACTGGTCTGAGACCCAAGATACAGATGTGTTTTTTCTTACAGTCGCAGGTGATTTTTCTCTTTCTCCAGCAAGCATCAGAATGAAATGCTGTCGATCTGGTTTTTAGCCCTGCTGAGCTGGATGAGACTGAATGGAAAATAAATTGAATCAATCACTCCCAGCTGAGGAGGAGCAGAATGGTCAGATGTCATTTCTGTGCCCCTGGGTTTTGTAAAACATCCAGAGACAGCGTGACAGAACGCCTCTGCCCTGTAACATGAGGAATGCTGCTGTCTTAGCATTTGGAACGTCTTTGCCACAGGCCTTTACAGGGTCCCTCCAGCCATCCAGTACTCTTTCTGTATGCTCTATGGTGACACAAAGGGATGGCTTGTATGCCAGCTTCCTGGCTCTCCCTCTTCCCTTCTAGCCTATACTCTGAGACAGAGATACTGTGGGAAGGTAGGTAAATTGTCCCACTGGGGGCTCTGGACTCAAATGGCCTCAGCTGCTGGCCACCAACTGTGTGACTTTGGACACACTACTTAATTTTTCTGTGCCTTAGTTTCCTCATGTACAAGATGGGGAATAATAGACATATAGGTTGGGCATCCCTAATTTTAAAAATCCAAAATACTCCCAAATCCAAAACATTTTGAGCACCCAAATGAAACCATGAAATAGAAAACTACACACCTGACTTCATATGAGAGGCTGCAGTCAAAACTTGGACAGTAAAATTATCACACAAAATTACCTTTAAGCTATGTGTCAAAGGTGTATATGAAATATAAATGAATTTTGTGTTTAGAGTTAGGTCCCATCTTCTAGATAACTCATTATGTGTGTATCCACAAATGTTCCGAAATCTACAACCCAAAATATTTCTCATCCCAAGTACTTCAGGTAAAGGGTATTCAACCTGTACCTCACTCACAGAGTTATCATTAGGATTATGAGACAAAGCATGTAAATCACTTCCTGTCTGGCACATAGTAAGAATTAAAGATATTTCATCAATTTTTATTAGTAGTTTTAAGTCAGAGATTCTCAGCAGTGACATTTGGGCTGCAGGTGCTGCCCTATGCATTGTAGGATGTTCTGCAGCTACCCTGACCCCTACCTACTAGATGCCAGTGGCAACCCCTCTCCTGTCATGGCAACCAGATATCTGGAACCCAAATATCCCCTGGTGGGCAAAACTCTGCCCCCACAAGCACCATTGAGGCCCACAGTGGAGAACCACTGTGCTTGGGAAACCTGCTGGCATCAAAAATGGGACATCTTATATAAAATATTTCCCCTATTTTTGTGTTCAGATCATTTACTGATTTGACACATGACTGGGTTTCTGAGATGTCCAAGTGAGGACATGAGAGAAGCCTCTTTGACAAATCTCTCTCTGATTTGCTGGCTTCATGGTTACACCAGTCAGAAAGCACTTAGTTGTTTACTTTTTAAATACTAAATAACTGTCTGTCTCTATTATGATTTCCTGGACTTTGGAGCAATAAACAGCTCTAGTGACAGCTGTGCCAGACAGTAAGTGAACACACATCTCTCCAAGCATCTCCCCAAGCACTTCAGAGAAGGTAAGTGGATAAAACTGATTTCATCTATTACCTGGGTAGCCACTTTTGTCTGTCAAGCTCACCCAGAAAATAAGAAACAACCCCCAATGACAGAGAAGGAGACAGGGATGGAAGTGAGTGGCCCCTGGCTGTCCTTCTCTTGCAGCCTGTGCTCCTGGGCTTCAGAGAAGGAGACTGTGGTGCCTTCTATCAAAGGGCATGAGCAGGTATGCACCGTTTGGAGTGAGGCCCCACACTTTTACAAAATCAGGGAATGCTTTATGTAGGCAGTGAGTTTCATTTCTCTTTTCAAGGGTGCAAAGCAGATGAAGGAGGCAGGGACAGTTTTTATAATGTAATTATAAAAACTGGTTGTGGTGGTTTCTGCAACTTGACTGTGGCCCCTTGTATTAGTTGCTTTTGTCTTATTGCTGACACCCAAAATGAAGGAAGGAAAGGTTTATTTAGCTGACAATTTGTGGAGGTTTCAGTCCATAATCTGCCGAGTCTAAGGCAGGGTAGCTCATGGCAAAAGGGCAATGGTTCTTGATGGCTGGAAGACAGCAAAAACAAGGGAGGCACAAAAAGGGAGGAGAGCAGAGAGAAGACTTTATATGGCTTATATTGTATGTAGCCACACCCATCTAGGGTGGGTGTAATACTCACACTCATAATCCCAACATCTGACCATGAATTAATCACAAATCCTAGAAGCCTGCCCCCATGACTACATGAGGCTTTAGGGGGACATCCATACACAAACCATAACATTCCTCTGGGACAAGGGCCACAGTTTTCTCATCTCAGTATCCCTAGAATCCAACTTGTGACTGTTTGTTAGTTGGTTAGTTAAATAGATGGATGAGTGGGTGGATGGGCTGCCTAACTACACAACTATGAATTAGATTCTTCCAGGTGGCAAATTCTTTTTCAGCTACAATAAGCTATAAGCTGCAGCAGATCATAAGTTTTCCTTAGTTGTGACCTGAAAACCCAGGCCACAGAATGAACAGTCTCAGGATAACAATTAGAGACCCATCTCTTCTCCAGTATAGGTTTAAAGGTCTCTGTGTTATGGTTATATTTCCACATTGAGCTGGACATTGTACTTTTGGCTTCTGCTCAGAACTTTGGTCATTATGTTCTTTCAGGTCTGTTATGGGAAGACTAAGCACTATAGTAATTTTGATGTCTACATATATGGATTCAAACATGATAAATTATAAGATGACCCCAGCATGTCAAACTGAGCTATACTAAGTGTCTTCCACCTATCCCTCCAGATGCACTTTCTATATTTGTTCTTCCATCCTAGGAAGCAGACTTTCTGAAATGATTCAATGGGTTCCCATTTCTCTGGCTTCCAGCTAAGTTTGGTTAATAGACTGGCTCAGCACATCAGCATTACTGGGAGGGTAAAGCTGGAATATACACAGCCCTCCTCTCAATGCAGCCTTCTCTACAGAACTTCTCTCTTCTCATCTCTTTGGATCTATGGCTAGTAAGAGCTACATTATCATCTCCAGGAAGCTATACTAGCCCTGTAGTTCCCTGACACCCTACCTACACCTTGGAAAATGGTACTTTGTTCCACCCCCTTAGAATGTGCCATTTGTTTCCTTGACTCAAGACCTTGACTGATGTACTAGCTTGTGATTAAGAAATAACCCTGCCTGCCCTCAAGCTCCAGTCAAAAGAACATGTCCTTTGAAGGACCAATTCTCATTTTCACTTACTCAATCCCTTTGTGCCCTGTATGTATGTTTAAAAAGTACTTGTCAACCACTCCTTTCGCTAAAGCAAGAAACTTCACTTTGCCATTTTTAATCAGTCAATTTTTGCCAATGAGAACACTTGAATAGTTCAAGAAGGACCATACTGAATTCCAGCCCAAAGCATGGAAAAGTGACATCTGTTTGCTTAAGAGGACCTAATCTTGGGAAGGTAGAGGACAGAGTGGCAATTCCTTTAGCAATTTGAGGTCTAGAGCTCACAGAACCTGCTCACAGCACTTGCTAGGTTCAGATTTGAGAGAAGTTATGGAAAACTTTGAAGATCCAGGGTCTTGTGGATTTCTTCTAGATCAGGACCAGACTAAAGCCAGTGAGATGGCCCCTATTTTTGTAAATATGGTGGACTTACAAACTCCATTTGTTCCCGAGGGCTGGTTGTAGCACAGATTTTCAATAGAAGGCTCAGGCTCCTCTTCACAGCTGTCAGTCTCTCTCCTGAATACAGGCATATCTCAGTGTCCTTAGAGAGACCTTGGTCCAGAATTTTTCAATTTAGCTCTATATATGAAAGGGTGTTGTTATGTTCCTTCCAGATCTCTTTAATGGTTGAAACTATCTGAGACCATCTGGAAGCAAAAGCAGCCAGCATTTGGGTCATAATTCAAGATTTTGGTCATAAGTTAAAACTAAAATTCTGATGATAACCAAAGTTGTCCTTATGTTCATAATTAGGGTCCACCATAAAGTGCATTTGGAACAGATCCATTTGTTTCCGCCTGACTTGTGGGTGTGTTCATGCTACAACAACAGAGTTAAGGTCTCAGAGACTGCATGGGCCTCTGCAAGTATCAGGTGAAACCGGGTCTGACTGCTGTCCTTCCACAGACCTCCAGGGTGGCCTTGGCTGGCACATTAGTCAGTTTTCACAGTGCTGGGACATAATACCTGATACTTACACTTTAAAGAAGGAGAGGTTTAATTTAGCTCATGGTTTCAGGGGGATTCTGTCCATACTCAACTGACTCCAAAGCAAAAATATCATGGCAGAAGGGCATGATGGAGCCAAGATACTTAATTCATGGTGGAAGGAAGCAGAACAGGAGAACAATATCAGAGGGGGAAGGGGCCAGGGACCAAATGTAGTACCTATGGTCCTACCTCTATACCTACCAGACACACCCAAAGTGTGCTTTTCTAATCTCCTAGAGCAGTGATGCTGAACCTGTTAGAGCTTCCAAACATAACAAGCAGCCAGTTCTGCAGGTTCATCGCCATGGTCCTAGGGGTTTCTTAATCCAATCAAGTTGACCTGTGACAATTAAAACCACAACTGGTATCTGTGAGCTTGGATTTAGGGAGAGTTCCCATCACGGCTGAGAAGAGAACCTCACCACCATGCCTAAATTGTTGGGACAAACACTACTGTTCATGCTGAACACCTGTTTTCCTTCTGGCCATCAGGAAGTTTGGTACATACCAGGCAGATGATGCCTATGCAGCCAGGTCCAATAGAAGTCCAGGGAGCTGAGGCTCTGACTGGCTCCTCTGGTAAACAACACTTCATAAACCTTGTCACAAGTCATTGCTGGGGAATAGAGCATACCCTGAGTGACTTGATGGGGAAAGACTGTGGGAGTTTGTGTCTAATTTCCCAGACTTTTCCCCACAGACCTTTTCCCTTTGCTGCTTTGCTATGGATCTGTTTCATAAAATTAAGATTGCTGTGCAGACAGCTATGTGCTGGGTCCTGGGTCCTCTCTAAGAATCACTGAATCTGAAAGTGCCTAGGGTGACACCCACCACCCAGCACACCCTTAATGCCAAAACCACTTGCCATCTGTCCCTTTAAGGAAAAGCTTGCCTACACAGGCTATGCACAGCCTTATTTGGGATAGAAATCCTGAGTTTCTTATCTCCCATCCCACAAGACCCTGAGCTCCCTGGAAGCCTGGCCCAAGCCTTTTGTCTCTGTGTCTCTTGGCCAACTGTAGCATCTGCACAAAATACCCACGGAGGAAGTAGGAAAGTCTGTGCCTAATGGATTCAAGAGGCACTTTTAAAATAGTGGGTGGTGAAATCAATTTAAAAGGTTATGGCCAATGTTTTCCAATGAAAGAATAGAATAGAAAATATCACAGTATATTTCATAGAGTAAGCCTAAATTTTATGTCTCAAAACTATTGTTTTAGTTGTACACTGGACAGATGCTATGCTAACAGATAACAGTATGAAGGCCACTCATTAGATGTAAAAAATCTAGGGTGTTCTCTAACTGTGACCTCTTTGCCAGCTGCCTGGTGACTGATTGTCACCATATACCCTCCCATTTTTGTGCTCTGGCATTTAACCTCTTACTGTCACCTTCCCTCCACCCCCAGAACGTGTACTACACAAGCAGCCAGCAGATCCATGTGGGTGTGCTGAGCCCCACGGTGGATGACGATGACAATCGGTGCCTGGTGGATGTCAACAGCCGGCCTCGACTCATCGAGTGCAGTTATGCCAAAACCAAGAGGATGAAGCTCCACTGGCAATTCTCTCAGGTAAGAGCTCCAGAACCTGGGAACTGGGGCTCCAAGAAGGAAGGGAGACATCTGCGCAAAGCCACACATTCAAAGGCATGCTGGGATTGGAACTCAGTCTCTTGACTTTAAACGTTAGCGTGTTTTCTACACAGGTATCTTCTCACAAAGAGAGTCCCGTGTCCCGGGTCCAGACAGCACTGGGTCCCTGTCTGAGACTTTTCACCTGGCTCCCACAGTGGGGTCACTGTAGGGACAAGGAGGGTTCCTAGCAGGGCAGTGTCTTGGGGCTACATAGGAAGAGCGAACCTTACATTAGTGACCATAGCACATGAAGTCTTCCTCAGCCCATGGCCCATATTTGACTTCTTGCTCTTAGTCATGTGTCTCCCATGATAAAGTCATTCCCAAAGATCTAGATGCCCAATCTGAAGGAAGTCCTTTGCCTCTGCTCAGCAGCCTGCCAGTCCTAAAGAATCTCCTCCATTGGAGTCCATCTAGAAGGATTCAGACCTCCCAGGTGGTGCCAATGAAGTGCTTGTAACAGGTATCAAAGGAGCCAATGGCTGCCTGAGGGGCTGTGCACTATGGATGCTTTCGGGGATGTCAGGGAGGAACTGGGGGCTCAGCTCGGCAGACTGCTTGGCAGAGCCCCTGGCTCAAGCCTCCCAGCAAGCTGCCTCCACACTGATGAGGAAGGAGGCTGTTGCAAGGACCTTTGCAACCTGGCCACGCCTCCATTGCAGTCCTGGTATCATTACTGTTCCCTCGAATGATCATAAAGGGACCCCCAGCTACATCACATTCCACAGCGTGCCTTTGACCTGTGGCCTGAGCAGCGGAACCACTGAGAAAGCATTGCTCGGTCCCAGTTGCGTGGGGAAAGCCAATACAAAGCAGCAAGCTTTAGTCAAGGTCACAGATTTCGGAGCTAGAGAGAAAGCAGGAGCAAAAGCCCAAGGCAGCACTTTGTGAAACCAGGAAAGGAGATGCAGGAAGGAGCACAAGAAGTCAATGGAACACTTCCAGGCAGGGAGAGGGTACAAACACAGCCGCGTGAATCCTGCCTAGCCCTGCAAAATAGGAGGCCAGGGGTGGTATTAACAGGAGATGATGCAGAGGGGACTTGTGAATCCTGCCCCTGCAGCTGGGGCCTTGGACGTGTGTTGTAATTTTAAGGTTCTATCCCAGTAAGACAGCAGCTAACATTCCTACAATGCTTACTGGGTGCCAGATGCTAGGACTTTGGTATATGTTAGCTCATTTGATCCCTGCAACTGTGTGCGACAGCTATCATTTTTCTAAATTTACAAAAAAGAAAACTAAGGCACAAAGATAAGTAACCTGACCAAGGCGTTCCTGTTGGTTACTATTCATCAAACTTCTCAAATTCTATTTTATATGTTTAACCACTGGAGGATGTCAGCAGTGGGCCCTGGAGGAAGGGTCAGGCTGAGCTGTGACAGTCCAGTGTGTGACTTCCTCCCGCCTCTCTCACATGCTGAAACCCCAGGTTCCCCATCCACAGCCTGTTTCTGACCCACACTGTCCTGGAAAGGGTCTCATGCCCTTTTCCCATCACATTTCGTCCCATTTTCCTTTTCTCTGCTGAGAGATGGGGCACCTGAGGCCAAGGGCAGGAACAAATGGGTGCTGGGAGGAGTGGCTGTGGTTACCTGGCTCTGGCCTGGTACAAAGTGGGCTTGTAGAACGTGGGCACAGGCAGATGAGGGGAAACCCAGGCCCAGGGAAATGAGAGGGGCTGACTTTGCCGAGTGACATGGGGTTCAAGGTCTGTGTGGGTTCCCATCAGGGTCTGCTGGGGCAAAACTCCTTGCTGCCTTCATCCAGGCCTGCTGGGTCCCTGGTTTCAGCTTCCTCCTGGGGACAGTAAATGGAACAGAAAAGAGTAGTGGTGGGAAAGGGGTAGAGCAAACCTGTGGACTTCTCAGGGTACTCAATGTGGAAGGCTCAGAGTATGTGGGATCGTACTCATCAGAGGAGCAAAGGGTATCCCAGAGAAAGGGAACAGAATGTGCCTAAACGAGGGAAACACCAAACCTTCCGCCTGGTCAGGGCACTCGGAGAGGTGCGTCCAGATTGCGGAAGGCCTGGTGGGGAGCAACCAGAGAAGAGCCTAGAAGGGACCTCAAGGCAGGGCATGGAGGCTACAGGACCTGGTAAGACTTGGTTCCATAGGAGATGAGGTTGTGCAATTCCAGGCCATATTCAGGTCTGAGCTTTTAAAAGCCCCCTCTGGTGAGGATGATGGAGCAGAATTAGAAAAAAAAAAAAGATTCTAGAAAGTGAAAGAGAAAGGAAGAAGATTTACCAGGAGGTAGAAATGTAGCTTGAAAGTTTAGCCATTTTCTCCTCCCTTTCTACCATGACCTTGAGCCTTGGCCTGCAAGGCTACCATTCAGGCCAGGGTCTAAGGTGATCCAAGGAGCTCAGATGTGGGCTGGACCAGCGGGCAGGTATGTCTAGGAGTCCTGAGATGGGCGAGCATGGGGTTTCACCTCCCTGCAGTAGGAGGACAGTGTCCTGGAATAGACACAGGAATTTGCATCCCAAACAAGGGCTAAGGCTATGGGGTCTCGGTTGCTCAGATATGAGTGTTCTTCCTGAAAGTCAGTGCCAACCCCATTCGGGGGAGGCCTTGATGCCTCCATAGGCTCTGCGGTCAGCAGGGAAGCAGAGCTGTGTGTGAGCCTTGTTCTAGTGACAAAAACATCCCCAAATCCAGCAGCCTCCTTCCCTCATCTCAGGGCCTGGCCTTGAACTGGTGACCCCACAGGATCCCCATTTAAATGGACTCAGCAACCAATAAAGTGAGGGGCGCTCTGGGGCCTGGGCAATTTTTGACCACTTTAGCATATGTTTAATTAAATCTCCCAGAGAGCCTTTTCAACCACATCTTTGATCCTTCTACCGAAGGGAACTATTTGGAAATAACTTTATAAAATTCCTAATTCGTAAACCTTGGACAGCGACTCTCATTTGATATTTAATAATTAACATATGTGCAATTTTTGCTTAATGCGAAATAATCAATATTGATCAAGCAACCTAGAAGCCAACCTCAAGCTCTTACCGATGAGGAGTTACTGCTGATAGGGTTAGAGGAGCCTGGAACTTCTTAAATGATTAAAGTCATGTTCTTGGGCTAATTTCCTTGCAACAGGTTTTAGTCTTTCCAAAAACCATGGGCATCCTATCAACTGGAGTATTCTGCTGCAGAAGCTGGGCTGGAAGAGGCTTTCCCTGGGTACATTTCAAACGTCCTTTCACAATTTGCATTATTTACCCTCCTGAGGACTAAATTTAAGCTCTACAAACAATCAGCCTGAATTAATTTCAAAATAATCTACTGTGAATCTGCTAGGTTCTTCTAGGGAAAAAACAAAAAGGATATGTATTTGCATATCTTAGTGTTCCATCTCATACTCTGATTTTCTGTTTAACAAATAAAACGCCTTTCCTCTAACCCCTGCGAGCTCTTCCGAATTGCCAATGCTTCAGGCTGAACCACCGCAGCGTTACACTCTGACATCCAGGAGCCACATTTGATGAAAACATCTCTTGGCAATGCTGATGTGCAGGGCTCTGATGAGCAATTTTCTGATGATGAACATTCTTTCCTGCAGTTGTTCATCAAACATTTATTGAGCACAGGGTTTTGGCAGGAGGGATGCAGATATGAATCAGACACAGGCTCTGCCCTCGAGGAACACATGGGCATGTAAACATACAACAAAACTATTTGATGAGAGCAGAAATGAGGTGTGCCGTGTTCTGGGAGCCCAGGGTGACCAGCTCTGCTTGCAGAATTCAGCTTCACATGCTTTGTTTGTTTGATCTAGATCTTGAAAGTTGTAGGCTTGGTCCGCACATGCTGCCCAGCGGAGGAAGGGGGAAGTACCTGGGTGAAGGCATGAAAGAGCAGAGTGTGTTTGAGAAGTGGCTCCAATGAGAAAAGAATTTAGAGCTCGTGATGGGGGAGGAGGGTGACAGAACTGGAGAGCCATGTGGGGCCAGATGATGGGGACTGTTAGTGCCCACAAGTTTGCACTGTGCCTTAAAGCAAAGGTAATGATGGGGGAGGTTCATAAACAGTAGATTTCTGGACTGGTCCACTTTTTGTTATTATAATGAAATATCTGAGACTGGGTAGTTAAAAAGAATAAGTGAGTGCCTTAAATCACAGTTCTGGAGGTTCGAGGAGATGGTGTTGGTATTGGCTCAGGTCTGATCAAGGCATCATGGAGAATAGCATGACGGTGACAAGAGACAGCAAGGTCATATGAGTGAGTGAAGGTGATCACATCAAGACAGGAAGCAAGAGCATGGCTCAAGACTCTGCTCTCTGTTTTGTAACAACTTACTCTCAGGAGAACTAACTCCAGGTCCCACGAAAGCCACCTTAATTTGCTCAGAGGGCAGTGCCCACCATGACCTAAGGACCTCCTACCAGGATCTGCCTTTCCAAGGTCCCACCACCCCAACATTGCCACACTGAGAATGCAACTGCTCCAACTCTTGGACACTTGAGGGACAAGCCACACCATAGCTGTTTTCAAATCATAGTATGCAGAGTGTAAGAGACTGGAGAAGAGAAGCCAGGTAGCTGGGGAGGAGGCCACTCTATCATCTTGGGGAAAGATGTGAGCCATGGGACAGGAGCCCAGGCAATGGGTGGGGAAGAACTTTGAGAGATATCTCATTGCTGTATTGGACATAGTAATGGATCATATGATGGTAGCTGGGAATGTTAATCCAGGACCACGTCCAGTCTAGGCTTGAACAGTTGGTGAGCTATCAGAGCTGTCCTGCTGAAACAACATACCTATCTCTAAATAGCCAGTGTTTCCCAAATCAACGCACAATGAAACAGCAGTATGAGAAGTGATAGACGTTGCTTTCCATGACTTTTAAAGTATTTCCAGACTGACTTCAGGGATTATAAATGCATATACATTCAGTATATGCTTTTCGATATTTGGAGAGTTCCTTCATATTCGGGATTTGGGGGATTCTAGGATTCATTGATGTGGTGTTAGTAAGAGATGCATTTGTTCAGTGACCCCAGGACTAGTGGAGAGATAAGGAGAAAGCAGATACTAGATCACTGCATAGACATTCTTTGTGGCAGGACACCAGGGGAGCAAAGTAGTGCACTATTCTCAGTAGTAAGGAAATCACACCCAACCTTGACGTCTTCCACGACTTTGAACAGTTAAGCAGATGCTGGAGTCCTCCTTCTAATGCGTCACTGATACGACTCTTTCTCTATGAAGGCTTTTTCTATTGTGTCTACCTCACAGTCTACCTGCAAATTTGAATGCCTGCGGCAAGAAATAGACAGTAGAAAACAAGAAAGACCTCAGGAAGCTCTGAACACCACCTTCAAGTATCTGCAGGGCTGCTTTGCTCAAGGTCGAGGAGACTTGGTTGTGTAGCTCACGGGGAGGAGCAAGGGGAAGAAGCAGGGGCAACTGACAGAACTGCCAACTGTCAGAGTTGTCCGTGAGACTAGTGGTTTGGGAAAGGGCAGGGCTCAGGGATTATCAGCAACCATCAGAAGCTCAGTAGCTCTGAATGGAGGGGATCAAGTGATTTTAAGGACTTGTCCACTCTAAAACTGTGTTAATTCTCAATTCCCAAAGTTAGATTGCAAACCCTGGGGAAGTTTTTTCCCACTTACAAGTCACCTCGGACCAGCCTGAATACAGAGCATCTCAAATTTGAGAATGAACTGAACTCCTTGTATCCAGGTCTTCATGGAACTTCATGGGATCCCTTACACACTGAGTCACCCCTGACCCTCTCTTCCATCAGCCTGTACACTGGAGGACAGGATCTTATCTCACACTTCCAGGATCTCCACCATCAAATGGAAAGCCTGAGACAGAGCAGGCACCCTGCATGCTGCCAATCAAGCAAAGAAGCCCTTTTTAAAATTTTACAAATCTTAATTACAGGCCTCTGTTGTGCCAGATCTCAAGGTAAATTTATAGGAAATTCAAAAACCAAACCCTACCTTCTCTGATTCTCCTCAGAGGCATGCATGCGGACTGGAAAAAAAAAATGGAAAAAAAATCTAAACATCCCCTTTTTCCTATAACTTCAGACTTGGGGAAGGAAGTAGAAATATTTTATGCTAAACAGATGTGCATATTGTATGCATTGAGCACAAATTTGTGTGAATTTTTTTTTTTTTAAAGAAGAGGATCTGAAGAAATATCAGGGTATTAAGGCTGTGTTTCCTGCTGCCCCCAACTCTGGTCTCTGGGTTCTTTGGTGGAAATACTGATAAGATCCCCAAGATCCCGCTGGAGTCCAGGGTCACACAGGCAGACTTCGTATCGCAGGCCCGGCCCCTGCTTCATCCTCAGAGCTGCATTTGTGCATTTTCCAAATGGACATTGTCAAGGATAGCAACAGAGATCTGTGCTCCATGCCAGGAAAGAAGAGATTTGGGGAGTGAAGGGAGGTTGCCCCAAGACAGCAGAGCCCAGAGCCAGGCTTGACTTTGAGGGACAGTTGGCTCTGGCTTGTGGGATCTGCTTTGGTAATTTGATGCCGGAAGAGTAACCCAGTCAAAAAGGACTCACTTCCCAAGGCAGTGGCACTACTAATCCTTCCAAAGCATTCAGGACACCAGGCTGGGAGTCTTTGACTGCCCCGCTGAGGTCCCCAGGTGAAGCCTGACTTAAGGAACCTTTTGTGCTGGAAAAAAAAAAAAAAAAAGAGGCTGTAATCGAGTTTTTCATTACAGCGTTGAAATAAAACAACTTTTTTATTTCATGTCAGAGGAAGGGGCAAGGGTGGAACTGTCCAGTTTCAAGGGACAGATAAAGCTTTGTTTAGACCCTGGGTATTCCCTTAGTTATCTTTAGTTTAGGTCGGTCAGCACTTCTTCCTCCTCTTCCTCCTCCCCCTCCTCATCCCACAGGAAAGAGGGATAAGACCAAGTGTGATGGCTCTACTCCCACCACCCAGAACTGGATGAGATTTCAAAATGTTTATATCAAACATGTATAAGGTGTTTACTAAGTGCCAGGCACTACTTTTTCCTATAAACATTACTTAATAACCATGACAGCACTATCCAGGAGTTATTAAACTTATTCCCATTTTACAGGTGAGGAAACTGAGGCATGAATGTGTTAAATAATTTGACCTGGGAATTGGACCTCTGAAGTCCAAGCTTTAGACCACACTCTGGGGTTGACTTTAGGGGGCCAGTTTAGTGCAGTGTGAGTTTGGGGCTGGCATCTCTGGTGTGTGTGAACTGGTTTGATCCCTGCATCTCAGGTCATCCTGTCCACTTGTCCATTTCCCTTGTTTCCACCTGTCCCTTGGCACTTAGTGTTAGAATCTCTGGGCAGTGGACCTCATGGTGTGTCTCACACAGGCTCATGCTCGGCACAAGTGAGTCCCCTTTAAGAATAAATTGGAGGTTGAATATTCATAATACACTACTCTACAAAAAGGCTTAATCCTGGGGCTTTCTTTAACTACCCTTACCTTCCCACTCATGTTTTGAAGTACTGGATTACTGATCATTAACTGCTTAACCTGAACTTCAGCGTTCTTGGTGCCTTTTAAAGCCAGAGACCCACAGGGCTTCTTGCTGCAAGACAGAATTAATTAGCAGATGAGGTGGAGCAGGCAATCTGACAGGAGCAGGAAGTTGTGCATAACACGGGACACACATGACCTCCCCAAGGACACCTTGACCAAAAGTGAGACCAGTCAGGCCCAGCCAGGTACCCTTGGGTGCCCTGTGCTGACCGAAGCTCCTGTCCTTATGGGTGACCCAGCCCTGCACCACCCATGCAACTCCACCAGGGACATTAAAAGGCACATTTTAGTACCTCATTCTGGTCCTCTGGAATCGAAAAGGAGGTTACTGGTCTATAACTTCCAAACCTCCAAGTGACTCTGACTCTTAGATCCATTCATCCAACCTAGGTCCCCAGGGGGAACAGGGTTGGTTTGGTGCCAGCTGGTCCACATCTGGCTGCCATTGACGCACACTTGGGGAAACTGAGGCAGGAGTACTTGACTGTGTGATCATCTGGGACCTGCTCCTCCATGCCCAAGGAGCACATGAAGAGTGGATTCCATGTCCACTCTTCAGTGAGACATGAATCGGGTTCCCCGAAGTGCTGTTTCCTTTTGCAGTTGAGGAGACAGGAGCCAGAGTGGCTTAGGCACTCCATGGCAGAAGAAAAAGAATTCTGTGTTCTTCTCAGGCCCTTCACTGTCACTGCTCCAGAGGGCCCCCAAAGGAGGAAGAGTGAGGCTGGAGCCTGGAACCCAACTCTTGGAATTATTATCAAGCTGGTTAATTCTATACATACAACTTTTGATTTCTTTAAACTGCCGTTTCCATATTTAATTTGGTTTCCTTTCCAATTAAGCTCTCTGTGTGCTGCGGCTTCTCTTCTGCCAGGTTTAATTGCCCTTATTTAAATTCTTTAATTAAAAGTATTGTGTGTTTCCAGATCCTGTAGTTGTAAGTATTACACAAATAATGTAGGTGACTGGACTGGTAAACCCAGGGACCGTGCCCTCACAGAGGGAAGGACAGGGACAGGAGGGGGCTCTGCATCCAGCCCTGACCCTGAGCTATGAGCTAGGCCCTGGGGGTCAGGATGGCAGTCATCTAACACTTCCTTCCTGCCTTCCTTTCTCCGGCACTGTAGCCCGACAGCACCAGGGTGAGGTGGCTATAATGGCTAGCCCTGGGTCTTAGCCACGTACCTGTCACTGGGACAAAATACCTGCCACCCACAACTTAAAGGAGGGAAGGTCAATTTTGGCTTACAGTCTCAGTCCATGGTTGGTTGGTTCCAAGGCCAAAACAGCATGACTTTCGCTGAATGGTGGTCTGGAAGCAAAGAACGTGGGAAAGAGCTGGAGACAAGAACACAGCCTTCAGGGCTCATGTCTCCAGTGAGCCACCTCCAGCCAAGCCCCATCACCCCACAGCACCTTCAGGTACTGAACTCGTGAATGTATGAATCCACTGTGATGTATAGCACCCCCATGATCCAGCCACCTTCCTAACACCTGAGACTGTGGAGCAGTTTAGATCTTAACCATAATACCTGTCACTCAGATTGCAAAGTCTCCTCAAAGACTCACAAGGCCACACATGTTAGAGCTCGTCTCCTCCCTCTGATCCTCCTGCACACTCGCCTCCCACAGTTCACTGAGCTCCCCAGGCTTGCCACTGGCACTGCAGCTTTGTGCCAGCACGTGGGACTCTCCAGCGAGCTTCTGGGCTCCCTCCTCTCCTCCACCATGTCGGCTCAGCTCTCACCTTTGAGAATCTCACTGCCCCCTCAGCACCCTAGAATCTGACCCAGCTTCACAGTTTTGTACACAGCTTTATTATCCCCTAGAACACTCTAGAAATTATTGCCTGCTCTCCTTTCTAGAGCACACACTCTACAAAAGCAGGCGTTTCCCATTTATGCCTGGCAGCAGCATAGACTGTGCCTGGCACACTGGGCACTCATTAAATATTCATCACATGGGTGAAAGGATGAGTGAATCATGTCTCTGTTGAGTCTGTCCCTCCAAGGAACAGACCAAATGGGCCCCTTAGAGCCCTAGAAGCTCACTGAGAGAGTATCAGCAGGCCCCTCAGCCTGGCCCAGTCCCTCTGAGACGGGCATGGGGAGATAAATAGTGGAGTAGGGCTGGCCACTTATCCTACTGAGGGACATTGTGGGAGATGAAGACGCCCTCAGCCCCAGCCTGGCTGTACCACTTACTGGCCAGAGAACCCTTGGGCAAGTCTCCCAACCTTTCTAGACCTCAGTCTCCAGATCTGTAAGATGAGAACTCTTATCACCTGCACCTCTCAGTGCCCTGTGAGGCATACATGGGTTAGGGCAGGGAAAGCACTTGGCCTAGAGTGAAACAAATGGTAGGGAAGTGCCAGCCATCATCGCACCGATCTCCAGTATGTGGTCGGCCCATTGGTAGAGATACAATAAGGAACAACACTCCTGCTGCTCCTGAAGGTGCTGAACTTGCCAGGGGGCAGTGCAAGGAGGAAAGGAGGGCTTCTTTGCAGCCTTGGAAATAGAAATTTCCCCAGAGACAGAGAGGGTGGAGGTCTGAGAAGGATGACAGTGCCTAGACCCCTGGCACTCAAGGGGCCTAGCTCTTCCCTCTGTGTCCCAGATGTGATCCCAAGGAGCTCTCCAGGGCTGCCAGCCCTCTTCCGGAAGCTGCTCCTCTCTCAGCTCCAGGGAGGGAGCTCTCCTTTGCCTCACACGCTGCCCTTCCTGACAGGCCCAGGGATTCTCCCTGAGCCCCCGCACCACTGTGTTTTTGGCCTCGATCCATCTCTTCCATACCCTTCCAGAAAGCCACACTGGATGAGTGTACTCCAGGATCACGGATTTCCTGTCTCTAGGACCCTAAGGGCCGGGGGCTGGGGAGGGTCTGGGGTACACAGTCTCTGAAGGACAGGGTGCTGCTCAGAGGCCTCTGCTCCCTCCTTCCTCTCTCGCCTTGGCAGGCACAGCTGACTAAGAATGTGCTTGAGTGGCTTGGGGGGAAGTAAGGGACTGTGGCCTCTTCTGTTTTGGCCAAGTTCCTCCAAACTCCGGGGACTCAGGGGCTGTGAAGCAGCTTGGTCTGGGCCTTGAGGATGTGATGAGCCAGCAGAATCTTCAGCAGAGTGGAGCCCCCGACCTCCCCTGCTGACTCTTTGAACACCCCCACATGCAGTTGCCAACTTAGAGCTGACAGTGGGGTTTCCCACCCTACCTCTGTCATCATCAGGGAATCAGGACAGAAGTTATCCTGGGATCCTAGAGACAGTGAAACAAGAGGAAAGGCTTACCTAAGACCACACAGCTGACAACCTGAAGAGAAGCCACATCTTGAGCATCCTGTTCACCTCCTCAACCCTTTCTGCCTCATAATGAAACCCAGCAGACAGTGTGACATAGGGGGCTGGGTTGGTGTCTGTCACCCTGCCTGAGCTGTGCTCCCAGCCTCCTCTGGTAGGACAGGTGGCTAAGCTGGCAGGGACCAGGAGAAGCTGGTCTCAGGTTAACTTAAGAAGTAGCAGTGGCCTAGCCCAGCCAAGGTGTAGGCAGCAGATGTGCTCAGACTTTGAGGCTGAAGTTGATACAGAAGCTGGAGGAACCTGGGCTGACAGAGTGATGGGCTGGCTCTGTGCACAGCAGGTGTCACAAGGGTGTCCCAGGCTCAAAAGCCCAGCCTTTGAGGGACAGAATAAGGACCTAGTGTGAATCACAGCTCCTGAGAGGTCCAATCCAGGTGCCCTCTGAGCTGTCCAGTGTGGCTCAAGAGTGAGGTCTGGACACCAAAAGTGCCAGTTCCTTGGCCATGTTGAAGAAGCCTGCCGTCCAAGATACATCACTGTGGTCAGTTGCAAGCAACACAAAATACGGGCATTTGTCCATGAGAGGACTGCCAACGTGGACAAGCATGCAACGTTCTCCCACAAGGCTGTGGCAAAGTTGAACCCAGACAGGCATAGACATAAGGAGGAGAAGAGAAGCGGCAGACTAGTGTGGAAGCCTCAGCGAAGCTCTGCAACCCCCTGGTGGATCCTTCAACAGGATTTGAGTTCAGAGAAGAAAGAGTTCCAAGGCAAATCAGCCAGTGAGGAAGGTTAAGTGGCTGAGCGCCTCCTACATGCAAGCACCAGGCAGGCCTAGAGGGTAGATAGAGAACATTCAGCCTGGGGATGAGAGTGAGACCTGGCCTGCCTGTTCTCAGCAACATGAGAACTCCAGGCCATTCAGAGTTTCATCTGCCTGTGCTCCTGCTCTGCCCTGGCTGCAGCTGTGGTCCCAGAGGTGCACTCTGCCTCAGTCTCCCCTTTATTCTGCAGTGTCTCTGCCACGGGGGACAGTGAGTCACTGCTCTCCCTGGGCAGGGCCTGGAGCATGGGCTACAGGGGGAGGGACACTACTTTATCTACAAGCCTTCCTCTGAAGAGGTTTGTGTGATCTGCTGGCCATCTTACCCATGCCAGGAGTGGGGATTCCCAAGCACCTCCCCAACACCCATTCCCACACCCTGCACCCCTCTGCCTCCAGCTCTGTATCCCCTGCTGCCTTCACCCACTCTCAAACTTACTTTGAGGGAGCCGCATTTATTTCTTTTTGGTGTTTTTTAATTGAAGACTAACCACACACATACAGAAATATGCACAAAATGCATATTCAACTCAACAGTGTAAAGCAAAGTAAATGCCTGGATAACCAACACCCAGGTCAGAAATCAGCCCACTACCAGCACTACAGGAAGGTTCCTGTTGCCTCCTGCCAACCATCAGACTCTGTTTCCCCAGAAAGGATCACCATCCTAACTTCAAAGCCATGGCTTTAGTTTGCCTGTTTAGGAATTTTATGTGAATAGAATTATGTATGTATTCCTTTATCTGCTCCTTTTGCTCAATGCCATGCTTGTGAAATAGGTTCTTACTGAGCATAGCTCTAGCCTATTGTATTGCTGTATAGTAGCCCATTATAAAATCATACCATGATTCATTTATCCACTGTATGCATGATGGATGTTTGGGTTGTTTCCACCACGGACTTCGTACATATCAAGTGCATGTCTTTGGTGCACATGTTCCTGTTAGATACCAAACTAGGCATGGGACTGTCGGGTCACAGAGGACATGTGTTCAACTGCAGATAACTGCCAGTTTCCTGGGTGGTTGTGAGAAACATGTCTTTGGGTTCTCTTATGATACCAGTGGTTGCCATGGGGATGATTGAGGCCAACTGGGATGATTTCTTTATAGAAGAAGTTTGGTATCTCCTTTTCTTACAGTGCAGTCTCACTGTGAGCTGAAGGCACATGATGAAAAGCACTAAGCCGGGTGGATGGGCTGGAGGGGATTGGGTAGGAGGCAGAGAGGGCTTCCTGGAGAAAATGGAGTAGGGGCTGGGCTTCGAGACATAACTGTGACTTATCCTGCTATGGAAGCTTGGAAAAAGACCCCAAGCTGAAGGCTTGTGCAACACCCAGGGTCCCTGAGATAAAGTGCATGGGGTCCAGGAGATGTTCAGTATAGCTGTGGCAAAATGAGTGGAGCTGGGAGGAGTTAGAAATGAGCCTAGAATGACACACAGCCCTGAACCATGGAGGCCTAGGGAGGCCAGTGCTCTGCTGAGAGCTTGGACCTTATTCTGCAGGCCAGACATGTATTTTAGAAGGTCACCAACCCAGTCTCTAGTGTCTATAAGGGAGCTCACGTAGGAAGCTGATGCAGTTGTCCAGGGGAGAGATGAAAGTAGCCCAAAGTAGGGCAAGTGTAATAGGAGAGGGCTAAGGGACAATCACAAGATGAGGGAAATGGAATTGGTGCCTGACTGGATGCTGAACAAAAGGATGAATAAAAGAAAATGTCCAGGTTACCCACACACATCCTTGGTTAAAGCCAAAATGAGAAACACATGGGAAGTAGGTTCTGGGAGAAAGATGAGTTTGACCATATACTCATCAAGACCACAAGCCACCCCAGCAATTCCAGCTGCTTGGGAGGCCAGGCACACTGTACTGATGATAATGAAGATATTCAAATGGTCCAGGCTGGTGCCCATGTCCTACAAGGATCTCAGCTGGAGATTCCTCTTCGCTGTTCTAGGGCTACTTTCAGGACCAGAATATCACTGCCTTTGAAAGGGTTGGGACATGTATGAATATGCAGAGCTCTAGATCAGTAGTACAGAAAATGATTTAAGTCAAGGGATTGGGAAGCCCAATGCCCTAACAGATAATATCCAAGATCCTAAATTGGCTTCCCACAAGATGTCCACTGGAGAAAAGATCCCAAGAGCAAAAGGTGCTGGGCCCCTGGGGATGCTCAGAGGCAGGCTGACTGCAGGGTGGTCTCAAAGGAGTAGGCTTTTCAGAGCAGGGCTGGCCCAGCACAGGAGCTAAAGGAGCAAACCAGCATGCTATAGCCCAGCCAGGTAGATAGGCTGGAGCAAGGAAGTCTTGGTCCTCATAAAGAACCAGGGCACTATGAGGAAACAGGCACACGGTCAGTCTTCTGGAGGAAACCAATACATCAGGACTAGGGAACCTAGGATTTCATGGGAAAGCTGGTCTCCAAGCCACACCAACCACTGGACTCCCTGAATCCCGCTGAGGTGGCTCAGTGCCTCTGACCCCACCGTCTGTCCTGACTCTAGGGAGGCCCCATCCAGAACCGCAAGTCCAAGCGCTGCCTGGAGCTGCAGGAGAACAGTGATACGGAGTTCGGCTTCCAGCTGGTGCTGCAGAAGTGCTCGGGCCAGCACTGGAGCATCACCAATGTCTTGAGGAGCCTGGCCTCCTGACCTACCTGGAGTTGTCACCTGCCACCCCTTTGCTACTGTGTAGCACCTGCCACAACATGGCCTGCTGTCCTCTCGGGGTTGTTTGGAGTCTGGGGGAACCAGGTTAGTGGACCTCCAAAAGAGCTTTTTATTTCCTATTCAATTTTCATGGAGTTTATAGAAAGATGCTGAATGGTGGGTGAAGGTATCATATCATAAACTATTTTGCAACTGTAAATAGGGGACAAATGGAAAATATTTATAACTGACAATAAAATACAATTGATTAAGAAAAAAGCTTTTGTGGTCATTTGGTGCCCTGTGGAGATTTGTGCTGGGCTCTTTTGAACTTGGAGTTCTGGTTGCCAAAGATGTGTCCGGGTTCACCCTTCTCTTTTCATGCCCCTGCAGTGCAAGGCTTTAAACCCTTGAAAACATGGGGAGCTTGTTGTGCAAGGTGCCAGCCTGCTTTGTGAGGCCCAAGGCAATGAGTGGGGCACAGGATGTCAGATCTCAACCCTCAGAGGAAAGGTCCTCCCAGTATCTCCCACACAAGTTTCTCCCTTCCTGTGCTATGTGGCCACTGGAGTGTACCCTGCTGGGCTTCAGGCAATACTGCCCTCTCCTGAAGTCACCCAGTCACCTCCCTCACTTCTTGCAGCTGTCCACTGCCCAGCCCCCTCAGCAGTGACACTTGCCTCTGTCCAATTGCAAAGATCAATTTTTCTCCTTCTGTGAATCGTGGTGTATTTGTTTCCTGTGGCTCTTATAGCAAAGTGTCTCACACAAGGTGCCTTAAACAACAGAAAATTGTTATTTCACTGTTATTAAGGCCAGGAGTCCAAAATGAAGGTGTCAACAGGGTTGGTTCCTTCTCAGGGTTGTGAGAGAAACTGTTCCATTCCCCTCTCCTGGATCCTGGGAGACTCAGACACTCCTTGGCCATTTCTTCCTATGCTGTCACCTGGCTTTACCTTTGTAGGTGTCGTTCTCAAGCCTAAGTTTCCTATCTTTATAAGGACACCAGCCTTGTGCCACTCATCTTTCAGGTTCTGTGACAAAGCACCTGAGAAAAACAGCTTCGAGGAGCAAGTTGCTTAGCTCATGGTTTCAGAGGTTTTACTCCACGGTCAGCCAGCTCCCTTGTTTCCAGACCCGTGCTGAGAGAGATGTATGGTGGAGGCCTGGGGCAGAGGAAAGAAAGCTTATCAACTCATGGCAGCCAGGAAGCAGAGAGAGAGAGAAAGAGCCAGAGAGGAAAGGGCAAGAGACAAGATACAGTCCCCAAGTTCACGTCCCCATGACTTCCCTTCACCTAGGCCCCGCCTCCTAACTGCCCATCACCTCTCAGTAATGTTATCAAACTATGATCTCATTAATGACTTAATCAGTTGGTGAAGTTAAAGCCCCCATGATCCAATCACCTTCAAAAGCCCCACCTCTTAGCACTTGGGCCTTTTACAAGACATTTTAGATCTAAACCATAAGCAATCCACTGTTTGGGGGAACTAATTTTAACTTGCTTATCTCCAGTAAGACTCAATTTCCAAATAACATCAGATTCTGAGGTCTGGGAGAGGACACAGTGCCACCCATAACATATGGCTCACTCACAGCTCCAAGGCACCCTTCTGGGCCCAGTGTGGGAGACTAGTGGCCTTGAATGGGGCTCTCTTTCTTGGTTCCTCTTGCTCACCTCCTGCTCCATTCAAGAGGTTCCAGCCAAGTATGCTTGGTCACAGTCAACTGAGCCCTTCCTCTGCTCAGGGACTCCTGTTTTTCGTTAGAAGGATCCTGCTCCCCCAGTGCTCCAGCTCACAGCACAGCAGTCACCAGTGCTAAGCCCTAAGGCTGAAGAAGGAAAGGATCCCTATTCTGAGCAGTCTCAGCTCTGCTCACCTCCCTGTACTCCCTGGGTCTTCTTTCCCGGGAGCCTCCAGCCCAGACAGTCATCTGGGACCAGTAATTTATAGGTGAAAGTTGAGAAACATGGAGACACCTCCTCCACCTGTGGGACCCCGGACCTATTGTCTGAGCCATCTTTGTACCCCCAAGATTCACAGGATTCTCCTGCAGGATGCACCTGGGGCCTCCTAGGCTGCTGCCGTAGGCTTCCCTTGGAGTTCAAAAAGCCCTTTGAGCTCCCTGGCAGATTAATAAGACATCTGCCACGCTGGTCACACGTGATGACCACCACCTGGGAAATCAGCACAGGATGAGGAGCCTTCAACAGCATGGTGTCTCCCATGAGGTAGTAGCCATGGACTTTGTTGTGCTCTTGGAACAAGGGCTACCATATTCCTCTCTTTATACTTCCTTCCCCACTTCACTAAACTGTCCTGCTTCCCAATCAGTTCCACCAACATCTTCTACCTGCAACTTATTCTAAACTTCCACGGGCACCGTTTGCTCTAGACTCCTCATCCTTCTTCACTCTATCTTTAAACCACTAATTTCTGTTCTTCATAATCACTTTTGCATAATGCCCTGCCCCGGTGTCCCCAAGGTCTGGTCTTCAAAGGTGCAGTGTTAGCATTGCCTGGAAACTTACCAGAAATACAGTCCTGGAGCCCAGCCCTAGCCTTTCAGAGTTAGAAATGCCAGTCTATAGTCTTAACAGCCCTCCAGGTGACGACGGGATCCCACTGCCCAGCACCAGCCTAGCTGTCTATCTTCAAAGCAGCCATTCACACGGCTCTGCCTGTTCACGACTGCCTCTACTACATGGCTGCCATTTGTGTCACCCCTGCACACACTTGCATAGACACCTTCACTACCTGCGCCACATTTCCAGTGTAGAGGAGAAGGATGAAGTGGGGGCTCCAGCCAGAATACCCAGGTTCAAGTCCTGGCCCTGCCCCTTATTCGCCGGATGATCTTGGGCAGCTCCTGGATCTCTTCAGGATTCCATTCCCTCCACTTCAAAAATAGGGATACTTCTAAGATATCTTTTATGATGTGATTGTAAAAATTAAATAATTAAACTTATAGAAAACACATAGACTCATAAAGGGCAGAGAGTAAGCGCTAGAAAGTCTTCACTATTACTACTTCTATTGACGTCCTGACACCAAGTTGCTGTCAGTGATACCAACACCTCTACACCCACTGACACCCATACTTTGCCATTTCTGTTAACATCTGTATGCCACCCACCTATGCTAACACCCAGTTGGGTCTGTGCCACCTGCCTGGAGGCACCTGCTCTCACCCACACCCCTACAGACTCCACACATCCTTGCCTTCCTATCAAGTGCACCCCAACATCAACCCAATCCTCATGGCATCTGCATTCTGAAGAACAAGCCTCAAAGTAGAACCTGTCCCTATAAGCCCAGCCAGGGACAAATGAGACAGTACAACGGAGCATCTCCCTCCTGAGACACCAACTTCCCTTCTCCCTGAGTCCAGAGACCCTCAAAACACTGGAGGCCCTGAGATGGCCCTTATGGGTCCTGGTCACCTAGGCATGGGAAGCAGGTGGCTAGCCCAGGATCTCCGTATCCCCTAAATATAAGGGTAAGGGCTGCGGTGCTGGGTGGGTAAGGGCAGAAACTGGAGATCACAATGTAGGGGAGGGAAGAAGCTGAGAAAGTCTCCACCACATCCAGCCCCCACCCCCGCTGCCTGCTGCAGCTAGCTAATTAACAACTGTTTAGTTGCTCTCTCATACCCTGGAGTGAAATCATTACTTTTCTTAATGATCTTGCTCATTAAACAACTTTGTTTTCCATTTCCACTTCCACCTCCCTGATCCTGGAAAGAACAGTTTTAGTCTCCCCCTCCCGGAAGATCCCCCAATCTCTGCCAATCTCTGCCTGGGTCCCAACCCCATTTCCTAATGACCCCACTCAACCCCTGAGTGGGTCCCGTCTGTGATGAGTAATGAGGAAGAGGGTGCTTTGTGCCCCACTGGAAGGCAGACACAGTTGTTGGCAGCAACACTGACACAAACCGTGAGTAGCCTGGCTATGGCCCGGCCAGTCCTAAAGGTCACCTAAAAACAGCCACGTGCCTGCCGCTCTTCAAGCAGCCTGCATCTCTACCCAAGTCCCTCCTCTGGCCACAGGCACCTGTTAAGCCTGTACACAGGAGACCAGGAGAGTCAAAGGGTTTAGAACCCCAAAAATAACCAGCTGCAAGTAATAATCTTCCTCACCCTCCAGGTAACACATTAAGCCTCTATCTCAGTCTCTCAAAGAGCCCCAATGGACCTGGGCCCCAACTGCCCTTTGTCCTCCCTTCTTTCCCTGTCTTATCTTCCCCACTCACCCCCTGTGTTGCCCCTGAGGATCCCAATATCAATCCACTCCCACAGCATCCCCATACCGAAGAGCAGGCTCCCACATGGTTGACTCTGGGTCTGCTTCCAGGAGAAAAAGTTCACGCCAATTTAACCTACTCCAAACCCGAGGTGCCAGCCTGGGCTCCTGCTGCTAACATGCCATGGGCAAGTATGTGGCCACCCCTGAGGTGATGGGAGTACAGCTATACCTGTGACCAGCACCTCCTTCTCTAGGTGCTCAAGCCATGGACTCCTCACCTGCTTCCTCCACCAGCTGCCAATGAGCACGTCATGGCAGGGATGCTTGCTACACAACTCTGGGACCCTTTCTGAGCTCCACACGGGTCACACAGTCTCTACTTACCACCTCATCTGTCCTTCTTCCATACTTCATTCACCACATGGCTCATTCTAAAATAAATACGATCCAGCTCATTCCTTCCTAAACCCTCCAGCAGCTTGTGTCAGATTTTAAATGATCAGCTCAAACACCAGCCCTCAGGCTTCCTCCCTCAGTGAATCCAGAGGCTAAATATTGGAAGCACCCAGGCCAAGAACTGCACTCATGGGCTGCAGTGTGTGCAAGTAGCATTGTTATTATCACCCTCATTTTATAGCTGAGAAAAGTAAGGCACAGACTGGCCCAATCACCCTATAAGGACACAGAAGTAACAGGGATTGGACTTGAAGTTCAAAACCTGCATTTTTCACTTCTACCACATTCTTCCCCTTGGGGGACCCTGGGAGTCCCACACAACACTTACACGCTAAGCTTCCACTGATACCAAGGTGCTCCACCCTGACATTCTACTTGGGCCAAAGGAGCAATTCCAACCAACACCATAGCAGCACCAAACTTGGTCCACCAAATCCTAGTGCTTTAAAAACTCAAACTCACGGTGCTCTGCAAGGTAGGTAAGTACCTATTCCAGAATCATTTTGCAGATGTAGAAACTGAGGCAATAGCTTGCTCAAGGTCATACAGCTAGCAAGTGATAAGTGGTTGGACTTTGAAGCCAGGCTTCCTATTGCCAATCTGTGATTGTAATCAGTATGTCATACAATCCCCCTGCCACCCAGCTGCCTGGGAACTTGGTACAGAAACCACAGAACAGACTTGGAAACCAGGCTCCTTGTACTCCATGTGCTACATGGTGAAAAACACCACCCTCTGTTTCATTTCTCTGTTAAACCTGCCCTTCCAAATGTGACCATGGTGAGAATGTGATTAATGAGCCAATTCTTTCTGTGGAAGACATTGTGCAAAATAAATAGGCCATTTCCCTTCAATTTACTGTTTTAATAAATAAATAGCACTCCATGCTATGGTTTTGTTTATTGCTGCTCATACCTGAATGTTTGTGATGAATCTTTGTGTTGTTTACTTTTAAAATTAATCAGATCTGCCTGATGATTTTGAAATATAGAGACCATATTTGTCCTTCTGTGTTAACATCATGACACTAGGTGGGGCCCAGAGGATAGGTGGGCCTGGGGGAAGGGTGAGCAGAGGGCAGGGCCCCAGAGCTCGGGATCTACACCACAGAGCCCGCCCGGGACCCACACACTTACACAAGGGCACTGCTGTCAGGGAGGCTCAGAGTGCAGCTTCATGATTTACAAATCAAGAAAAACCAGCAGGAGTGGCAAGGGCATGGCGACAGGCAGAAGCTTCTCTTTCATGGTTAGCAGTTTACATGGGTAGCTGAGTAACCACACTGGGGTTGAACAAGACCATTTCACCCAAATCCCTCCAAATGGTCCAAAATCAGACAGGTCTGTAGCATCTCTCCAGGAGTCACAGGGTTCACGTGGTCATTATCCTGTGGGCTATCATCTGTAACCTGCACACTCATGTCTGTCATAAAGTATTCATTGTACGTGTTAATTAGAGTGGAAGGGTCAACTTGATTGGCTTTGGGATCCACCAGGGGATCGGTGGAGCACATTTTTTGGTTGTGTTGGGGTGGAGTGCAGAGGGATGAATGGCCAGTCCCTCATCCCTTCCTTTTTGGTGCTGTTTCTCTGCTCTGCTTCCTGGCACCATGAATTAATCAGTTTTGCTCCACTATGCCCTAGTGCCATAATCATTCTGCTTTGGAACCAACTTACCATGGACTGAATCTCCTGAAACTGTGAGCCAAACTAAACCTTTCCTCCTTTAAACTGTGAGTGTCTGGTATTGTGTGTCTGTGGCAAGCAAGCTGACTAATCATCTGGAAGGATACCCTCTGTGGGATGGTAGGTTATCAGGGCCCAAAGTAACCCCAAGTAAAAGAAACTCAACAAGCAAATATTCATGATTGTGTGTTGATACACTACACACCATGACATGTATTTTATTAAGTTTCATGATAGCTTATGAGATAAAATTAAATATCCATCCTAGAGTGGGAATGGAAGTTCAGAAGGTATCAATTCCTTACTCAAGGTCTCAGAGGAGAAGTGGAAGAGGAATAGTTCAGACTTACATCTAGGACTTCAGACTCCAAGGCCAGTGTCATTGTTTTTTATAGAGACTATTGGTCTCCATATCTTCTCATTCTGAATGCACTGATTTAACCAATGGCACATTTGAGCATTTGAAGGGAAAAAAATTGCCTGTACTGAACATGTACAGACATTTTTTCTTGTCATTGTTTCCTAAACAATATACCATAACAGCTATTTACATAGAATTTACATTGTATTATGTGTTGCAAGGAATGTAGAGATGATTTAAAGTGCATTGGAGAATGTCCATTGGTTATATACAAATACTATGTCATTTTTGTGAAAGGATCTTAGATTTTGGTATCCAAAGGAGTCCTGGGGCATTGGCCCCAATGAATACTGGAGGAATAACTGTGTGTGTGTGTGTGTGTGTGTGTGTGTGTGTGTGTGTGTGTGTGTGATATCTACCTGAGTAGAGAACACCACAGAGAAGAGGTGGTAATTATAACCTGTGCTTTCTTGGATGAACAGAAGTTTATAAATTGCAAAGGCAAAGAATGGTGTGGGAAAGTTGAAGAGAGAAAAGAAATTATGAATTATGGTGAGTGACTAGATGTGAGAGGGAAAAGGAGTAACAATCAGGACATCATCACCCTTCACCTATGTCCCTTAGCAGTGAGGAGACATGTCTCATGTCCTCCCCAAGTCTCCCCTTCACTGTCTCCTCCAGGATCTGCAGGACATCAGTCCATGCAGCAAGGGTTAGGGCAGCAGGCTGCCTCCCTGGCTTCTTCACGCTTTGGCTGCCCAGGGCCCTCAGGCACTGCAAACCTCTCTGATACGTGAGAGGTAGCAAAGGGCAGCTTCAAACACAGGCGCAGGCCATGATTTCCACTTGTTCATGAATTACAAACCTTCCTCTGGTCCAAGGGGTAACACACAAACGCAAAGCTAACCTCCATAGAGACCTGTCCCAAACTAAACTGAATCAGAGACTAGTTCTCCAGTGCCCTGGGACATCTGCAGTCTGTGTGAAACCCTCACACTGACACCACTGACACCTCTTTCCCTGTCACCTTGCCTGGCCTAAAATCCTCCATACCAAAGTTTCCCAGTGTGTGATCCACCCCACCTAATTCCCAACAGATCACTGTAAGATTGTAACGTACAGATCTGGGTGCCTCCTGCTGCAGACTGACCCGCTTAAGATTCCCCCAGATAATGCTGACTGGGTATTTGGAATTCAGCTCAGAACTCATTTCCTCTGAACCCCAAGCCAGCAGAGTCAGGCCAGCACCCTTTTCACAGGCACTAAGATTAGCCATCTGCTCCTCCTCCTTCTCCTCACCAGACCGTGGAGCCCTGTGACAGCGTGAGCCTCAAGCGCCCACTCGGATTTCTAGAAGGGGCAGAGGGAATGGCGTGGATGTACTTGGCTGCCTTCTCCCCCATGGGTGATGATTAGACCGAAATCACTCCTGCAGACTCAGCCTCTGAATTTCAAGCTGATTCTGAGCCACAGCTTGGACACAGGACTTGGACACAGGAACAAACAGGTATAAGATGGATCATTCACTGTGATTCCCGGCTAACCGTGAACCCAGAGGGCTGTGGCCTTGCTCGGTCTGGAACCCCATCGGCCTCACAGTTCCCTCTCCCTGGGGCTGGGAAGTTGGGAGGTTCCCTGGGAACCTGCTCCACACAACCCATCCTTCAAAGCTCAGGACTCTCGCCCTCTATGAATACAAGAAGAGCAATGTCGGTTTTACTTGTGTATGCTTGTGTGTGTGTGTACGTGTGTGTGTGTGTGTGTGTACAAGGGAAGGTTTGTTTGTGCCTTTGTGCCTATGCATAAATAAGGATATTTTTGCCCCCTACATAATACTTGGCAGTGAGCTGTGGAATGAATTTGTATGCTTGTGCATATATGTGTTTGTGTGCATGTTTCTGTATCTATGCTGTAGTGTACATGAGGTGCTTTTTGTTTAACACTGATATGAGTGGGGCTGTTTTCATTCCCTTTGGTATTTATTTTATACTCTTGAACAGTTCTTTGGAAAGTCCTCACGGACCTCTCAGAATCATTTACTTAGCTGTCCTGTCCCTCCTACCAGGCTATGAGATCCTTAAGGAGAGAGACATAACTAGACTTGTTCTTGTATCCCTTACATCTAGAGTATCTGACATAAATGTGTGTGCCTTCTTTCCTCCCTTCACTCATTCATTCAATATATACATACTAACCTTCTCCTGTGTGCCACATGCTGAGGATACAGCAGTCGGTAAAGAGAGACGCTGTCACTACCTCATGGTGCTTACCATTGAGTGGGAAAGACAAGTATTAATCAAATAATTAAAGTATTAAAATTCCACCACAGTAAGTACCACGAAGAAGGCACACTCAGAATTCTGACAGAGTATGATTCATTAAACCAGCCCGGGAAATGAGGGCAGAATCCAAGGAAGTGAGGAGCAGGGCTGCGCTTGAGAACCATTCCCTGCAGGACACAGGACTGCGTGACCTTCCAGCCTGAAGAGGTAGGAGGGAAGGCCTGGAAGAAGGGGGCTCAGCGAGTGGGCACTGGAAGAGGAGGGGTGCCAGGCGAAGGGAGGGTGAAGGTAGTCTACCAAGCAGGGCATTCATCAGCTCTGCAGAAGACGGGGGTCTTTATCCTCAGAGTGAGAGGACACCAGAAATTTCAGACCGGCAGACAACACAATTATCCCAGTCTTATCAACTGGCACTATTATGATCTTTCCCATTTTACAGTTGAGGAAACCAAGGTACACAAAGGCCGACTCATCGTGAAAGGCCTGCTTTCTGAGCTGCTTCTAACTGCCAAGAAGAGTTGACTGGAGAAGACAAACACATCAGGGGTAGATGGTCACTAGGAAGAGGGTGACGGCACTGACGAGGGAGAGGAGAATAAAGTGCAGGGACATGAGGAGACACAGCAGACAAATGGTGCCATGGAACATGTCAGAGAGCTGAGGACACGAAGAGGCTCCTTCACTGGAAGAGCGAACACTTCAATAGCGGTGTGGGAGGCAAGATCCTGAGCACAGTCATAAAGCTGGGGGGGCTGGGACCACTTGAGGTGGCTGGAGAATCTTCTAGAGGGATATGTGGGCCAGGATCCCACACAGATTCAGAGCTGTGTCCTTAAATTGATGTCCCTCACGTCTCTTTTCTTTCCACTCTTTCTTTTCCTCAAGAGATAATGATGGATCTTAGAACCCTTAGAAATAGACGTGCCTCACCTTGGACAGAGGGTGCCATAAACCCAGGTCATTAGCAACGGCCAGCTGTACAGGTTACAGCTCTCCAGGGGCGATAATTCACCAGAGCTTCACATAACCTGGCCACATGCATTCAGGCTCCACGGCTCATTTGGAGGAACCAGGTATCGGATCAAGTGTAAACTTTCTTATTATCATCTGCCTTCTGGAAGGTCTTGAGACTGCAAAAAAGCTTCTTTATGAGATCTGAGAATTCAATACACTTTACATCTGTCCTTGAGCAAGAACCGGAAAGGCTAAGAAATGCAGCAGAGGCACAGAAAACTTTGTTTTTGCCCTTGAAGACATCATAGTCTAGGGAACGAGAGGCCTGTGACTATGAGTGACACTGGGGTCAATGCTCTATGAGCCCCTTTTCAATAATATTTTTCTGGTTATGAAAGTAGCAAGTGTCAAGTGTAGAAAATGCATAATACAGAACATAAAGAGTAAAAGAAAAGGTACCATGATCCATACTCAAGACAATAAATTACCTTCTATGTACAGGCCAGTTTTACTTGGAGATTGTATAATCTGTGGTCAAGAGAGCCTTGATGGGTAAGAATTTTTGAGAATAGAAGCAATTAAATTATACAAAGTGCTTAACGCAGTACATGAAATAGAGTAAGTGCTCAATAAATGCTATAAACACCACCTGCTATTGTTATTGTTTCATCTTTTCATCTGGTGAGGCCAGACACACAGCAGACTATGTACTTGGCACACTTAAGAGTTTTTGAAAAGAAAACTAACCCAAGGAGTAGAGAGAGCCAAACATAGGACTGCTTAAGTAAGAAAACCAGAATCAGACAGGCACAATGGCTCATGCCTATAATTCCAGAAAGTTCAAGGCCAGCCTGGGTAACTTGTTAAGACCTTGTCTCAAATTAAAAACATAAAATGAAAAGGGCAGGGGATATAGCTCAGCACTTTCTGGACTCAATTCCCAGTAGTGAAGAAGAAAGGGAAAAAATGAAAATAAAGAAAGGGAAGGGAAGGGAAGGGAAGAGAGGGGAAGGGAGGGGAGGGGAGGGGAGGAAAAGGAAACAGAGAATGAAAGGGAAGAAAAGAAAGAAGAGCCAGAAAGACAAGGGCTGAGTCAGAGTGAAGCCTGGTGTTTGCAGCCAGATCTCCTGGCTCAGCTCCATTGTGAGTCTAGGCTTCCAGCACTGAGGAGAGGTGAGCTGTGACAGCACAGGGAAGGTGACAAGTAAAACCAGAACATAATACAGCTGTTGGGCTCAGAGGCCTCTCCTGGGTCAGCTGCTAATAGAGCTCAGGACAGGAAGGAGAGAGGGATGGGCTTTATTTTACAAAAGAGCACCAGGACCTTTGCCACATGAAGATGTTCCATATTGGAAGGCCAGTTAGGGCTACTTCATTCTAAGGGCTCAACACCCTGAAATGAACAAGCTTAATCTCTCAAGACATTGTTTCTAGCTGGGCCTGAAGGTGCAGACCCTGCATTCCCAGCACCTTGGGAGACTCATGTAGAAGGATCGTGTGACTTGGCGACTTAGTAAGACCCTCTCTCAAAACAAAAATAAATGCCTGGGGATGTAGCTTAGTGAAAACACCATGGGTTCAATCCCCAGCACAGAGGGAGGGAGGGAGGGAGGGAGGGAGAGAGAGAGAGAGAGAGAGAGAGAGAGAGAGAGAGAGAGAGAGATTGTTCCTGTTTTTGGGTGAGTGCTGAGAAAAATAAGATAAAGTACAGTTTCTGCCTCAAGGATAATCACCTTTAAAAAATTCTTTACTTATTTAATTTTAACTCATCACATTATACCAATAGCATCTGTGGCTTCTTCAGATGAGGCAAATGGATCTTCATAAAACGTTAACCGTAACTGTGTTCCTCTGCCCTTCTCTTAGCCTGCTGAGGTAACCAGTGTTCACAAGTCATGCTGAGAACCACCATTCAAGGGAAAACCACAAAGATTTCAGCTGATGCCTTTGTAAATCTTTATCTCCCAAGTTAGTCTGCCAGAAAGCAAAGATCATAATGAAATCTTCCCAGGAGGTGGATTCCTTTGTTGGAGATGTTCTTATTGACCCTTCTCTCCCTGTGAAGTTACCCACTATGAAGCTCACCCCTGATTCCTGGACATAGCAGCTCTTTGGGAGGTGGAATGGGGTCAGATGTAAGCTCTGGTTTATCTGAATTACCTTTCATCTTTTTCCTCATTTTTCTTATGAACCTTCAACAAGAGAATTCAGGTCTCAGCATTCTGTGTTGCCCTGATCTAAAGCAAACTTCTGTCAATAAAAGGTTCAAGCACCATTCCTCAGCTCTTTATATAAACACTTGGTTTCAATCCAACATCTGAAAAGTTGCATCTCAGACATTTGACAGGTCTGAATATCGCTAAATTCTTTTGAGTTCCAAAAGGATAATAGTGTAGGTAATAGGATCATGGGTCAAAGAAATTATAAGAGAACAGTCCATGCAATGAGATGGCAGTACTTTTGAAAACCAAGAGAAAGAGGGTAATTTTCTACCAAAATACAAATTATCTAAATCGATCCAAAAGACATCAAAATCCTGAATGACCATGGAAAAAATTGAAAGGGTTTTGAAGATCTTTCACTGAAAAACAGCTAAGACTACATAGTTTAACAACAAAGTCTTACTTAAATTTGAAAAGTAGGTAATTTCTGATATTGAAAATATCTCAGACCATCTAAAAAGTAGAAAAATATGAATATGAACAAATTTAATCTCTTCAAGTGAAAAAAATTCATTTTATGAAATTTATGTAACATTAATATTAAGATTAGCAAAGACAGGACAAAATGGTGACAGCAGAGACCAGTCTTACAGATTACATAAAATAATACAGAAATTGTCAACAAAAATGTACAAATAGAAACCAGCATATAAAAAAATTGCTATAACTAAGAAAGAATTGTGTGAGGACTGGGCATGGTGCCACACACCTGTAATCCCAGCACTCAGGAGGTTGAGGCAGAAGAATTGTTGTGAGTTTGAGACCAGCCTGGGCTACAAAGTGAGCTCAAGTTCAGCCTGAACTGCATAGATAGCCATATGATCATATCAGTAGGTGCTGAAAAATCATTTTAATAAAATTTGGGACATATTCTTCCTAAAATCTTAAAGTCATGCCTTAGGAAGAAATAGGAAGGCCAGGGATTTAGCTCAGTGGCATAAGCACCTGCCTGGCAAGCACTAGGTTATGATTTCAATCACCAGTACCAAAAGAAGAAGAAGAAGAAGAAGAAGAAGAAGAAGAAGAAGAAGAAGAAGAAGAAGAAGAAGAAGAAGAAGAAGAAGAAGAAGAAATAGGAGGGATGAGTGATATGATTTGGGGATGACAATGCACAAAGTATGTACCATTGATGCCCCCTGATTGATGTGTTTTGAAATTTAGTTTTAGCTTTTTTTTCTTCTTGTTTTTTTCCTTGAAATAAAATGGATTTGAAAAAAATGAAGAAATAAGAGGAGATGGAGAAAGAAAAAGAGAAAAAGACTACTTAAATAGAAAGGTCTATTTGTCAAAGCCACCAATCAACATCATTCTTAACTGAGAAACACTAAGCAAATTTGTATTAATCTATAAATCCAGACTAATCAAATTATTGCCCCAAACACACACTCACCCCAGAGCTAGGAGGGCAGGAACAGGTAAATCAGTAGAACAAAACAAAGAATTCAGAAATACATTAAACCAAATACATTACAAATTCTGTAAACAGAATTTGAATATAAGACAAAGATTGTACTTTCTTGAAGGAAAAAAATGTTAAATTTAATAAAAGGCCCCAGGACAACTGGCCATCCATCTGAAAACCGAGTTGAATCCTTCCGTTCTGAGTTAAAATTTCAAAGATGAATTAAAGACTTTTATGTAAAAAAATTAATAATAAAAAAGCCATAGAAGAGAATAGGCATATAGGCAAAAGCAATTGTAATCTAAACAGCAGATAAAAGAATATCTATAAAATATATATTCTTAAGAAGAAAGACATCTCACCCTAAAACCAGCAAGGAAATAAATAGGCAACAAACAGAAGATGAGTTTCAATTCTAGCAAGCATATGAAATGATTCTGGAAGTGTTACATGGTCAAAAAATTGCAAACAAAAATAAACAATAAGATGCATAATCATTATATACTCATCAGACTAACAAGATGTGGGAAAAAGTCACACTCACACTTTACTGGTGGAAATGTGAGTTGCTACAATCAAAATGGATTAGGCAGTATGGATCACAAGTAAAATGCATAACTTCAAGTTTGGAACTTATCTTCTACAAAAACACTGCAGGCATATTGATACATATATAAGAATGTTTGTTGCTGCATTATTTGTCAAAGAAAATGTTATGGTTTGTGTTTCAATTTATGCCCAAAGCTTCATGCAGTTATGGGGGCAGGTTTCTAGAATTTGTGATTAATTCATGGTCCAATTTTGGGATTATTGGTGTGAGTACTACACCCACCCTAAAGTGGGTGTAGCCTACATACAATATAAGAGATCAAAAGAGTCTTGTCTCTGCTCTCCTTCCTTTCTGCGCTTACTGTTTTTGCTGTCTTCCACCTCCATAAACTGTTGCTTCTCTACCATGCCACCCTACCTTGGGGCCAGCTGATTATGGATTGAAACATCCACAAACTGTGAGCTAAATAAATATTTCCTTCCTTTGTTTTGGGTGTCAGATTTTTTAGAGCAAGAAGACAAAATTAACCAACACAGAGAACAACCAAAAAAGAAGAAATAACATGAATGTCCAGCATAAAAGTATAGGGGAAATTTTGACAGACTCTCACCAGAAAATATGTGCAGCTTCTGAAAAGGAATGGGACTTCTCTGAGGTCCATTATAGGTTTCTGTTGGTCAGTTGTACAATCGTGAGCAAGAAAAGCAAGATGCACATATTACACAATCTGGTTATGGTCAAATAAAATAAATACATGGAGGGAAATATAGGAGGATAGACCCTAGACTGTTAATTAAAGTAACAGGGAGATGGGTGGGTAATGTGGGTACTGAGAAAGAGAGAGGAAAAAAAGTAAAGTAAGAGAAGGAAGAGGGAGGGAGCATGTGCTCTGGGTTCAGACAGCATCTTCTTCTCTTATAAAATGGAGATGACCATAGGACCTTTGGAAGAGAGGCTGAGGTTTAGTACCTGGCGCTCAATAAATTACAACTGTTGTCATCACTGGATCACAGTGGTTATTCCAGGGTCAGAGCCTCTTCCAGCCATGGTCATGACGGGTCCCAGGCCAGCACTGCCAGCTAGACTCCAGGGGCTCAGCCCACTCTCATCCTCTAACCTGGGTGCCCTTTCACCCAGCTACAACTCTCCCCTGGCCAAGATCACAGGCCCTTCCCTTTTAAGAATGTTATTGCTCTTGGTTATAAGGAAGTAATTAAGGGGCAGAAGAAAGCTGGGGCAGTGACCAAGGTTCTAGGGTCTCCAATTCCCATCCAGCCTTGGCCTCTGCCTCCAACTCAAGACACATTTTCCTAGCAGGTACCCAGATCCCTGGGGCTCCTGGTATCCCTGAATAAACCACCTACTTCTGATGCTGTCTGAGCTGGGCTGACCTCTCCTCCACTGGATGTATTGGTTCTAAGAACTTTTGCAGGTGCCCACCTGCCTCTCCCTGGGTGCCGCCCTGGACAAGCGGCCACAGGAGTTATGTGTCTACCCCTCCACATCCCTTCCAAGGTGAAAAGCCTGAACCTGAGCTTTCCTTCTTAACAGGCCCTGGGCTCCAGTGTTCTGTTTGCAATAAAACCAACCTGTTTTCCAGCCAAGTGACCTAGTATTGGACAAGACTGATTCACAAGCTGATTAGCTAGATCCAAGCAGGGCTCTTATTTTGCATTCCCTTCGGACCTCCAGTACCTGTAGGAAACCCTATCATGATAACCAATATAGAAAACCATCTTCATTCAGGGAAATCATTTGCTCTTTATCCAACTGCCGCATTTACCTGTGCCCCATGGAAACTCCTTTGCCAGCCTGTTACTGATATCTTAAGCAGAAACTAGAGCCATCTGATTGCTTTGGGTCATATTTGGTTTGATTTGGTTTGGTTTGGCTTTCATCCAGTCTTGTGTAGTTTGTTTTAAAGCACTAATCTTATATCCAAGTTAACTCCTTCCCCTCTCTTGCCCATGTTTGGGCCTGGCATTGGTTACCTTCAGTGAAAAGGTGGGCACTGTTCCTTCTGCCCTCCCTTCCAGTGACTGGGACCAAAGAGAAACAGTGGCAGAAGGGAAAGCATCTCCTGCCCAAATCAAACTGCTGTTCACCTTCCTGTACTCAGTGTCCTCGGAGAGGCAAGATGTGACCCACACTTCTCCCCTTTCCTCTCTCCAGCGACATGCCCACAATCTCCAGGCTGATGTGTTGGGAAGACAGCAAAGCCAAATTGCCTTTCCAGGGTATTTAGGGCCCATGGACCACCTGTGGCACCAAGCACAAGAATCAGAGGCTGCTCCTCTTATACCTTCTGCCCACTGGCTCCTCCAGCCCTCCTCCAGCCTGTGGATGCAGGTAAGTTTGATACCTGAGCACCCTTGTAAGACTCTATCCCAGAAATGAGCTAGAATTCACCCCTTTGCTAGGGTCCTGCCATTTTCTTTGGATCAATTTCACTGGGATGGATGTAGAGAACACTCCTTCTCTCCTCTTCCAAGGGAAGAGAAAAGTCAGCCCCAAAGATTTCTGCTTTCCTCTTTTGCAGACCTGGAGCAGTATCCTGCAAGGACAGCTCAGGTGGTCCCATTTAGAAACACAGAAACGTAGCACTATTGATTTCAACTTTAGGTCTTTACTAACAGTTCCAAGAAAATGGTAAATTCTCATCAATATTCTGTTACAGAAAAATAAGCCCTTGGCATTGAGCTGTGGAATTCTTTAAGAATCTGGCTGCTCAGTCTAATCTCAGAAACTCTGGGAGGCAGAAGGAATGTGGGTCAGTTGAGGAGACAACCAAAGCTTCCCCATGTCCCCACACATTTGTCATATCCCCACCACTGAGCTTGTTTGTGCACATTTCCCACCATGACCTCATGAATCCTGATATTCCAGGCTCCATTCTTGCATGGAGGCTTCTTCACATGGTAAATGAGATCCCTGGAGGTCTGCCTGGATTTCCAGGGAGCATACCGATGCTGTTCACCTTCACTGATTCATCTGAGCTGTGGCCCAGGAAAACTTGGAAGTGGCTGTCCTGTATAAGGTGTGACCTCCAAGATCTGGATGCTTGTTGTCTGCCCTGACAGCATATCAGCTACCTCAGGCCTCTACCTGTGCAGCCAGCTCTGCCTAGGGACACTTTGCTGGCCTGGGGACTTCTCGCCTGCCACTGTGGTTGTGCTCACAGCACATCTTCAAATCATACCTCTCCTAAGCTAAGATGGCCATTCAGCCATGAGCAAACCCAGTTTGAGACCCTAAATGACACCACCCTAGTCTCACTGGCAGAAATTATGGCCCTTGAATCAATCTGTAGAACAAGTAAAATTGTCAACACCAGGGAATGTGCTTAGAAACATGACGGGTCTATGGTTAAAGCTGTGGATTCTGCATCTACCTCAGAAATACTCTACTTTCAAAGCAGTTTCTTTCCTGACTAGCTATCTTCTGAAAGGCCCAGATGTCTTTCTCATTATAGTGTTTGGAAGAAGTTCCCACCTAATGGAGCCATTGACTCCCCACCCAAAGGCCAGCCCTACCTATCTACCAAATCAATTCCTCCCACCTCAGCCCACATCACTCAGGGCTGAAGCTTTCTCTGGCACCTTCAGGATGTAGTTCTCTGACCATAACAGAACATAGCTCTGTCTTAGAATCACAATTTCCAGCTCCTCCCAACCAACTCCTAAATCAGAGATCCTCAGCAGCCCCACTGTTCTTATCTTGGTCCTATCTTGGTCCTGTCTAGGTCCGTAATGCAGATGCCCGCTCCAGTCATTTGGAGAGCTGAGGCCTCATCTCACCTTACTGCCAACACCATGCTGCCATCTGCCATCTGCATGTGGA
Source organism: Hydrochoerus hydrochaeris (assembly GCA_004027455.1). Classification (NCBI taxonomy): domain Eukaryota; kingdom Metazoa; phylum Chordata; class Mammalia; order Rodentia; family Hydrochaeridae; genus Hydrochoerus; species Hydrochoerus hydrochaeris. The sequence goes on along the minus strand of PVLA01009621.1, from coordinate 25,938 downwards.
TTACTGTGCACTAGCTAGTGGGCTCTCCCCATGGTGCTGCACTGGGACTTGTCTGAGAGTCCACACATTCATCACTTACTGAAGAAACTCTCAGTGTCTATGAGAGCCACATCCTTTCCTGTGCCCTAGAGACACAGAGGTAAAAAAAGACAACAGAATTTCTACTTTCAGGGGTGCCTGGCCAGGACAACTACAGAAGCCCAGCACAGGACAGGCATGTGTCTCCACCTTCTGCTCTGTGGAATGGGGCAGTAAAGTATAGGTTTGTCATGTGACTGCCTTCTACTACCATGGAAGGAAGTGGCTGCTGTTGTGAGATCAATGTGAATTTGGATCTCTTGGAACTGGTGCCTGCAATTACCTGTAATGCCTGGCATAAAACTGTCATGCTGCATGGTCATTCATGTTGTCCCACTACCCTGTAGTTTCAGGGGGCTGAGATGGTGCCCGAGTCACTCGATCTGTCCAGTCCCTAGAAGTGGAATATTCTGCCATTCCCTCCAGATGGGCACAGCCCCTGCACTATCTGCCTCACTCTGCTGTGGCTTCTACTTGCAGCCATAGATGGGCATAGATGTGTGCAACCTGGTCTGAGTGCAGCTCCCTGGGCTCCCATCTCTACACTCCTGGGACTGGTTTCAGGAGATCTTTGTGTGAGTGTCTGAGGCTAACAGCTCAACTCTGAGGACCCACAATCACATGACTAACCATAGATTGAGCAGAGGAGCCAGCACTGAACATACCTGTGTGCCCATTTCACTAATGAGAAGACTGAAGCACCTATGATGAATGGAAAGAGCCTGCTTTCCTTGGGAGTAAGAAAAGCAACTTGGAATCAGAAACATCAGAATCCTGCAGTGGAAGTAAGGAGGCTGTGGCACCAAGGTGTCTGCACAATGTTGGGGGTGGAAACAGAGGAGAATTCAAGAGTGACATCTGACTTTTCTAAAATGTTTCTGCTGAGGTGTTGTGTTTTTCATCTCTCCTCTCAGAAACTCTACCGCCAAGCTAAGCACTATCTCAACCTTGGCTACATGTTTAGAATTACCAGTGGAGATTTTTAAAATTCTGATACCCAGATCCAGCGAAGCAGAATCTCTAGGTGTGGGACTCAGGTATCAATGTTATTTACAGCTCTATGGATTTAAGGTAAGATTTGATCTCTTCTCTGGAAAGCTTCATGGCTCAAAGCAAAAGTGTATATGGCAGTCAAAATCCTAATCAGAAAAACATACGTAGCTAATCACAGCTCTCTGCCTGGGACAGGAGCCACCTGGGAAAGAGGGTCTCTGTCAACAGGCCAATGAGAACTTTGTGTGACTATCAATGGGGTCATAGAACACCTGACCCATATTCCCTTGAGCCTGGTGGAACTAAAGCATGGCTTGGAAACCTCAGTGGCAGAATTTGCTGTTAGGAAGCTGAAGGTGTTTGATCCATAGAGAGGTAAAGCAACTCCAAAGACTGGAGATGCTGCTGACAGCATAAATGCCTCTTGTGGGTAGAACAGAAGCATTACAAACAGAGAGCGGCCACTGGAACAGAGCCAGCTCCTTTGGGTCTGGTGTCCGACAGAGAATATTCTCTTGGCTATGTTGTCCAATATAGCAACCCCACGGCCCGGTGCACACATCTGAAGTCTGATATCAGAGCAGAAAATAAAAATGCTCTGAAGCAGAAATTCCTGGGATTGAAATCTTTCATGATGCTCGCTGGCTTGGAGTGTAACTACTCCCCTTGGGACTGTCTTTATCTGTAAAAGGGAATCAGGTATTCATTGGACAAACATCTACTGAGCATCTGTCATATAGCAGGCATTGTTTAAGATGCAGAGAATGAAAGAGAACTACATGAAAACCCTGTCTTCTGGGGGGTTTGCGTGTTGTTTAGTTAAAATGCACAGCAAACTAATAGCTAAGTAAATGATGTTGGAAGCACTATGAAATTATGTAAAGCAGGGAAAGACATAAGACTGCTGGAGAGTGGGGAGGGAAATTTTATATGGTGATCAAGGAGTACTTTCCTGAAAAGGTGGCATCAGAGCAACAACCTAAAGAGAAAAGGGGCAAGGCAGGCAAAATGGCCCAGACAGAGGGAGGAGTAAACTGCAAAGTCCCTGAGGTGAGAATGGGCCTATGGTTGGAAATAAAGTTATCTATCATCTAGGGTCAACACACACATGCATACACACATATATTTAACTACATAAGTATGTATATGCTTAGTTGTTTATACACACATGCACACATGTGTAAATTTGGGGACAGTGCTTGGGAATCTCCCAACACAGTTAAATAACTGAGCAACCATCCTTCCCAGAGCAAAAGGACTGTTGCCTCTTTTGGGCAGCAAAAAGGGAGCCACTTAAAGCTCTATTTGTGGCCTTTACAAGCTCATCCAGGCCAAGACCAGAGACAAGTGTTCCACATGCTATGGCAGGAGCCAGTTTGGTAAAAAACGAAATCGAAACTTCTTACTGAGAAAAATGTCCTTTCTTGCTTCTCAGATGAACCCATTAGTTGCACCATTTTGTGGAAAGTGTTTCTGAACCTGTCCTGGGGGCACCCTGACTCCTCCCTCCCAAGGACATCAGAATCTCCATGTTACTGTCAGCACAAAAGGAGCCCCAGATGCTCCAAACTGCATTCTAATGTCCTAAGAGATCTGAGAGCGGAATCTAATTTTCTGGTGAGGAACCAAGGATGGGGACAAAACCAAACAGACTTGAAAGAGCAACAAATGGAACCAAGGGACGTCTGGAGTTTTACAAGCTGTTTCTCCAAAACCCTTCCTCCAAATGGGCAGGAAACTGATCAGGACAGGTCACACACATCAGAGTGTCCATAAAACCTTCCTGTGCCCACCTCAGGATACAGTACGGCAAAGGCTACAGAACCAGGTAAGGAGGCATAGCTTCAACCCTTGAGTCAGTTTGGGAGACAAGAATGCTAGAAGTGTATTGTCTCCCTGATTTTTTAAATTTTTGTGAGCTAAGCCCCAGCCGCAAATTATCTCTGCTCTCCATGCTTAACACAGCCTAACTTGGATCAAGTGCCTCTCCGAGCATCTCCAGTTCCAAGAAGCATGAAGAAAAGAGAGCACTTTTCATCACCAACTACACCAAACTGAAGTCCTGTGTCACAGCTAGGTTGTGGGGAGAAAAAGAAAAAGTAGGCCAATGTGCACAGGGTACACAACCCAGACTGAAAGTGGCAAATGTTCTCTCACTCATATCTCACTGGCTAGAATCCACTCTGAGCTCAAATGCAAACTGGAAGGGAAGTTATGACATGAAATATTCCTATGTTACCACACTAGTGCTCATCTTTGTGTCTACTGGGTAAAACCACTGCTTGTCAAAACCAGCAAAAGAGGAACCTGCCATCACCATACAGAGAAAAATTCTAAATGAGACCATTCCTAGTCTGTCCTCCACTTATTAGCATGTAGTTTCCTCTGAGCGTGAGTGATGAAGTCCAGGCTCAGTAAGAAGGTCATGGTCTGAGGTTGTCTCATCTGAGGTTCTGCTCTGATTTTATTTCATCTGGCATTTCAAAAGCTGTAGAGGAGTTTGGCTCAAGTGCTGATAGAAAATCATCCACAAAAATATCCCTCTTAGACTTGATATTCCACTGGGTATTGGTCTAGCAAGCATTGAATTAGCTGTATAGCTTGACTCTGGGAGCAGCCAAAGGGGATTATTCCAGAGTGGGAAGGTGGCCTCCCGAGGTCATGTGCTATCCATGATTTGTGCCACATTTATGAAGACCATAGACATCATCTTTAGAGAGTAGAGAATGCAGGTCACAAACATTTGGTAGTAAAACAATTTAATCATTCCCTGATTTTAGACAAATCCAATTAAGCTCATCTTCACTGATGCCATCAACACATGGGTGAGACCTATTGTCTAGTTGTGAAGTTGCTTCAGGGACTAATAACCCTTGTACCAAGAACTCCTCTCTGTGTTATGGTTTAGATCTGAAACATCTTCCAAGAGCCTCACATATTTAGAAAACAACTGGATCATAGGAATGTTATGCTCATCCATGAATTCACCCATTGTCAAGTTTAGTAATTGAATGTGCTGTGAGGAGCTGAAACCAGCCTAGAAGTGGGTCACTGAGGGTGTGACCTAGAAGAGTATATTCTTATCCCCAGCTTCTCTATATTTATCTTTCTTTCTTTGTTTCCTGGCTGCCATTATATGAACAAGTTTCTTTCACCACACCTTTCCACCATGCTGTTTCTATGTTGGAGCCAGCTGACCATGAACTGAACCCACTGAAACTGTGTGCCAACATAAACCTTTTCTTATTTGAAGTGTAGGTGTTGGTGTTTTGCCCCAGCAATGGGAAAGATAACTAACAGAAGTTATATGACTAATAGAACAACCCCATAATAATAAATTTGGTGGCATCCCTGAAAGCCCGTGGGCCACACAAACTGTGTCTCGGACTATCTATAAGGAGAAGCCAGGCATGGTGGCGCATGTCTGTGACCCCAGAACTCAAGGAGGATCACTGAGAGTTCAAGGCCAGCCTTGGCTACAAAATGAGTTCAAGATCAGCCTTAACTGCATAGTGAAAACCTGTCTCAAAAATAACAAAAGAAAACAAACAAACAAATAAAAAATAAACAAAAGACTATCTATCTGGAAAGAGAAAGAAAAAAATGTATCCCATGACTTTTCTCTTCAAGGTCAATATTTTATTTTGAGGATTGTTAACTTCCTTGCAAGTCTGTTTCTCTTGGATGGGTACAGAGGGAGGTTCTACAATAACACCCACAGAAAAGTGCCTGGGTAGGAGATGCCTTATACATACCTTTTTGAGGTGAGCAAATATCATGTGCCCATATGAAATTAGTCAAAGCCCAATTGCTGTAGTTTTCATGTTTTCCCCTCCAAAGCTCATGCTGAAATTTAAGTACCATTGGAGCAATATTAAGATGTAGGATCTTTATGGTATGTGGGTTCCTTCCTCACAGTAGGACTGGTGATGTTATAAATGGGAAACTTCACCCCTCTTTATTCCAGTGCAGCAAGAAGACCCTTTCAAGATGCCAGCAACTTGATTTTTTACTTTCCAGCCTTTGGAGTTATGAAAAATATATATCTGTTCTTTATTAATTTCCCAGTCTCTGGTGTCCTATTTTGGTAGCACAAAATGGAATAAGACATCCATGCAAAACTGAGGATCAGCAAAGCAGCTGCAACTACTAAAGAAAGGTGACACTGAAAAGAGGGCCATGAGAATATCTAATCCACAGGAACTGAATCCATTGTGTCTCCTGTTACAATTATTGTCACTGTGATCCAGGAACCGACACCAGTCTTGCCCGTGAGCTTCTAACCTGGAGTCTGCTAGGCCTCTGAATTTTGATATTGGGCCCTCTGCTCAATACTTGTTTTTCTGACTCAGACTGGACACAGAGAGAGCAAAGCTGCCATATGTGGACCAACTGCCCCTTGCTCCAGATACCAACTCTAATTGGAAGCTGGGGAATGTGAAGGGTTTAGGGCTTGTGATTGTTGCTGTACTGAAGTCCCTCTGGAGACCAAGGAAGATTTCCAGTAAGACAAGCTCCACCCCACTGCTCTGACGAGCTGTGTCAGACTTCCAGGAAGCGTGCTTCACGTAGTGTTGTCTGAAGCAGTAAGTTAGGAAATGCAATTAGCAGCTAAAAGCCTGTCTAGCCAGTCAGATTGTCCCCTCCGTGGGAGGCCATTAGTCAGCAAGCAGATGCAGGCATCCTTATCCCATAGCGTGCCCAGCTTTGTTTCTTAATGGAGTTGGCTCATTTGTCCCTGCTATGGGCACAGCATGAAAATTTAACTCAAAAGACATGGGTCAAAAAAACTGAGTAAGGATATGTTGCTCACCCTTACAAGACTCTTTAGACATCTTCATGTACAGGGAAGCAGTTGGTGGGTAGAAATCAGGGCAGGAGAGGTGGGGGGCAAGGAAGCTTGAAGTGGTGAGAAGCACAGCAGATTCAAAATGAGAATGTTTGGGGCTAAATTCTCACTGCACCTCTTACATGCTGTGTGACCATGGGCAAGTTTGACAGACTGTTTGCTGCCAAGGGTAAGCAATGGAGCCCAGAACCTACTGCCTACAAAAACCAGATGGAGGAGTAGTAACTTTCCTTCCTGGCCCCACAGAGACCAAACACATAACCTTAGTTCTGATTATGTAAGGGATGGAGCTCTGGGGTCACTGCCTACCTTTAATTCTGGGCACACCCTTCCTAGCAAAAATGATTTAACTTCTTCATGATTCAGTTTTCTCACCTGTGCAATGGAAGGATTGATTATAGATACCTCAGGAGACAGTTACAAGGCTTAAATGAGATAACGCATGTGGAGCATGTGGAAGAGTATCTAGTACATAAAGAGCCCTCAGAAGCACCCATGTTATTCATGTTAACATTTATCGAGTTGTCTTATGGGTGTAACCATAATCCGGACAGTATGTTATGTTGTCAAAATCTTCATATTTTTGCTCTAACATTAATATACCCATTTCATACGTCAAAAGTCCAAATGCAGAAAATGACTTTCCCAAAGGAGCTCAGCCAGTTTCTCTAGAAAGTTCTGCAAGCATTTCTCCAGGGTCCCTGTGTAAATCCATGCACACTGCACTTCATGTATCTTCATATTCCTTTGTCTTTCCTATTGGACCAGGGTTAGCAGACTACAGCCTTGGACCGAACGTGATTTTCCCTGTAAGTTTTATTGGGAACATAGTCACATGCATTTGTTTCCATATTGCATATGGCCATTTGCATACTACAATGGCAGACTGACTAACTGCAACATAGACTATGTGGCCCACACAGCCAAAAATGTTTACTCTCTGGCCTGTTAGAGAGAAAGTTTTCCCTCCCTGTGTTAGACTGTGAGGGCCTAGAAGTAGGAGTCATGTCTTCCATCTCTGTATCCCCTCACTTTCACACAGGAGGGGGGCTCCCTAAAAACATGCAAGGGAAAAGAATGAGTGAAGGCCCCTTCTGAAAAAACAATGCCTTCATGTGCCCAGGTGTCAGGGATTTGAGCTCCACCTGCATTATAGGAAGGCCCTCAGCGCAGCATTACAGGAAGCTGTCAACTGATAGGTGGTCCTGAGAGCACCAGGTCTCCACATTGTCACCAAAGAATCCCCTCTGAACCCCTCAGCTATGAAATAGGAAAGAGGCTGCCAGAGATCATTTGAAGAGCTGTACCTGCCTGCATCTTCATGGCCCTACTTCCTCCAAGACCCCTAATCCAGCAGCTGGAGAAGTGTTGTAGGATGTTTGACTCAAAATATTTTAGTTGCCCCTAACCCAGCCAGCTTTGTGACAGCTGCAGGGGCCTCTTACTAAAGATGCATTTACTGGTCACTTGCCCGGCCTGGAGCTCTAAGATGGAGTGCAGCTATCTCCCAAGAATCTCAGCAAGTAAAACTGGCCTAGCAGGTAAAGCAGTGGTTGGCAGGGAGGAGCAGAAAGAGGGGCTCCCCTTGAGCTCCTTGGCAGGGGCTTGAGAAGCGGGACTCCTGGCCATAGCTGCCCCTCTGATCCATGATCTCTCACATATATTGAGGTTCCATGTGAGAGTTCTCTTGAAAAGAAGAAAGCTCGCCAGTAATCAGTTGGAACACTTATTCCCTAAGGGATGAACAAAGCAGGAAGAACAAAGTGCTGATACCATCATTGTCTGAAAAATAGGGTTTTTTCATGAAATCATGTTCTCTCAGAAGTTCGCAGAGACCAACTCCTAAATACATTCCTGGAGCGTTTTTCATCTCAGAAGACAATTAGCCTTTGCAATTAGCTTCATCAACAGGAACTTAATATCAGATATTTGGTTGCTTAGCAACAAAGAAGCAGTCGCCAGTGCCAGCGGGGTTGCAGTATCTCTGTGACTCGAGTCTCAGGAGGCGGCAGGCTGAGGAGTGCTGAGTTCTACATCCTTCAGGTCTCTTTGCCCAAATCCCTTTGCCACCCAGGGCTCTGATGTCAATGACTCTGACCTGTGGGATCCTGCCTCTCAGCAGTGACTGAGCCTCTGGTGGGCAAGAATTCCCAAGCCAGGAGTGATGCCCTGCCTGACCATTTAGAGTTGTGGCCAAGAAGGGCTGGGATCTGCTGAACCCTTACGTTGCACTCACTTTCCCTGTCTTCTTTCCCTTCTTCAGGGCCCCCATCCACCCATTGTAAAGGGGGAAGAACAAAGCCACCCAGATGAAACCAGTTGCAGGATTCGGTGGCACCCTCAAGTTCTTTCACATCTCACAGTGGCCTCCCATCCGTGCTCCTCTCCAGGCTGGACAGGTTGAGTCTCCTGCTTTGCTCATCTTGTCTAGATCTCACTCCCCTCACGCACACCATTCAGAAGCCAATGCAGGATTTAGGGGTGTTTTCTGGGACCTCTCCGTTCTCTCATTTCATCCATCACATTTCTCAGAAAGGAGAATCCTAGTTCTTCCTGGGTCTCAGATTCTGAACTCTGAGCTGATAGGATTGTGTGGCGAAAAGAACAAAGGCTTTCAAACCAGGAAACCTGAATTCTGATCCTGGCTTTGATAGTCACTAGCTGTGTGGGCTTTAAAGCCATAACACTGAAAATTCCCTTTCCCTCTTATTTATAAAATATTCATATTACTATAATCATAAGTCACAAGTATTTCAGTCAATGACAAACTACATATATGATTGGTGGCCCCCCTAACATCATAACGGAGCTGAAAGATTCCTAGTGAATCTTTCACCTAGTGATCAACCTAGTGGATCATCACCTAGTGATGCTGTAGCTGTGATAGCATCACAGCACAGTACATCATTCACATGTGTGTGCAAGTGAACCTCCCCTGCCAGTCATAAAAACACAGCAATACAGTTTTGTATGGTACAGAATTCACAATAATAATAATAAATATTACCAGTTTACAGCTTGACTACACTATTATTTTATTGTTATTTTTAGCCTAATTCTACAGACAAAAAAACAGTATACCATGTTACACTGACAGAAGACTCATACATCTGGTGTTTACTGAGTCTCTTGATTGCATCGAGACGATATGGAACAACTGACCTACATCTATGTAAGTACACTCTATGATCTTTGCACAAACTCTGAATATACCTAATATGGACAGCTCAGAATGTTGCCCTGTGGGGTTGCACATATCTGTGACCACCTTTAAAAGGCACCATGAGGGCTACATGAGAAGCCTGATGCACAGTAAGCACTCAAGAACAAAAATGCAAAACCCACAAGATCCATGAGCCACTTTGAAAGGGCTTAATACTCTTCCTCCTCCTCTAATATGTGGTGTTATAAGACGTTATCTCTGTCTCATTGCCTTCCAAAAGATTTCACCTTGCAAAGGGAACCAGAGAAATTTTAGCTCAAGCGACTGCTGAGACCTCTGAGTTGTGTGTACGTGTAAACCCAAACAAATAACTGCAGAAAATTCCCCTTCGAAGCTCCACTGAAATAAAAGTGACTCTCAAGGCAGATAGATCTGGTTTGAACTGTGACTCCCTCATACAGCAGCTCTGTGATTTGGACAAATACCTCGGAGGTGCCATGTCAGTCTCAATTGTGACACAAGGAAGAAGGTAATATTTTCCCAGAAAAGTCTTCATGAGAATTAAACACAGAACAGCAATAAAAGAGCCCATCCCAGTGTCTGGCTCTGGGCTCACTTAAGGTACTCAGACAGTACTTGTCATGTCTGAATTTACTTGCAGAAACTACTTTTATCAGTGCTTGCTGGAACTGTTTTTTGAAATGCTTATCAAATCCTTTTTTTTTCTTTTTTTTAGATTTTTGGGGGTTTTTTTGTTTTTGTTTTACTAAATTAGTCCTATCTACACCATTTTAACACCAGCTTTAGAAACAGCATACTCATTTATATTTTCAAACAGTGCACCCAAAATTGATTACAGCTCCAGCATCTGAGACTCTGAAAGTGCTACCTGCACGTGATATGGCAGCTTAAGCTTTTGCAATGTTTTTTCAGCACAGGAGAGCTTGCCTCTGTGTGGCCTCTACAGACATGCAAAATCTGCAAGACAAAAACTGCTTCGTTAGGTTAAAGATAGTTTCCCTATTACTCAGCGTTTCAGCTCCTAGGTACACATCCAAGAGAATGAAAACATATACACAGGACACCATGCACATGAATGTGTAGAGCATGATTCATAACAGCCATAAAGTGGATCCAGATATCCATTGATTGATGACTGGATAAACAAAATGTGGTGTATTTGTCTTGTTAGCTGCCTGCTACTGCTGTAACACATTAACAGAAGAATAGTGAATTAACGCAAAGTTGTCTTACATTTCTGAAGGTCAGAAATTCTGAGTTGGTGTCATTGGCTATAATCGAAGTGTTCACAAGGGTGGTTCTTTCAGGAGGCCCAAATGGTTTTCTTGGGCTTTTCAGCTTTTCCTTGGCTTGTGCCCCATCCTCTATTTTTGAAGCACTCTGCCCCAATTTCTGCATCTATCTTCTCATTACCTTCTCTCTTCAATCAAATCTCCCTCTGCCTCTATTTTATAAGGACATTTGTGTTTGTATTTATGGATAATCTACCAGGAGAATTGTTGTGGTTTATGTCTAGAGTCTCCCCAAAGCCTCATGCAGTCATGGGGACAGGCTTCTAAAATCTGTGACTGATTCATGTTCCAAAACTGGGATTATGGATGTGAGTGCTACATCCTCCTTAGGGTGGGTGTAGCCCACATACAATATAAAAGACAGGAAAAGTCTTCTCTCCACACTCCTCCCTTTGTGTTCTTGTTGCTTTTGCTGTCTTCTGCCACCGTGACATGTTGTCCTCTTCCATGTGCCACTCTGTCTAGGATCCAGCTGAGTATGGAGTGAAACCTCCACAAACTATGAGCTATATAAACCTTTCCCTCTTTAATTTTGCACATTGTGTATTTCATCTCAGCAATAAGAGAAAAATAATCAACACTAGACTCTAGGGCAGTAATGCCAGAGCTTTTAGAGCTTTCTATGATAACAAACAGCTTCCTGCAGCATGCGTGCCATAGGTTTGCCACCACTGATCTAGGGTAACTTTCCTATTTCAACATCCTTATTGAATCATGTCTGTCAAGACCCTTTGCCATAAATCACAGATTCCAAGAAAAATAATGTAGATATATTTGGGCGCCATTATTTAACCTACTATACAGTGGTATATTGTTTAACTATGTAAAGAAGTGATATACTGATACAGGCTACAATTTGGACAAACCTTGAGACAGCATGTTAAGTGAAAGAAGTATCATGAAAGATGACATGTTGTGTGATTCAATTGGTATAAAATGTCCAGAATAAGCAAATCCGTGGAGACAGAATGTAAGCTGATGTTTGCCAGGCAGTGGGGAGGAGAAATGGGGAGATTGTTAATATGCACAGTTTCTCTTTAGAGTGATGAAAATATTCTGGAACTTTGTGTAAATGATAGTTGTACATCTTCATGAATATAATAAAAGCCACTGAATTTGAATTGTACATTTTAGAAGGATGAATTTATGATATGTGCATTATGCTTCAATAAAAATAAATAAATTAGGAAAAAGTCTTGTCATTTATTAATCTTACCTAAAAATGATCAAAGTGGAAATATTTCTTTTTAATCAAATAGTGGTCTGAATCAACTGAATTTAAACAAAATGCTTTCCAGGAGATTGTTCAACAGAACTATGAGTTCCCCAGTAGACAGGATATTGCAGTTGAGGGTGAGCTGTGTAGTCAGGTTGCTTGCATTCAAGCCCAGAGTCTCAGTTTCCTCACATGCAAAGGAGGGACAATAATACTCACCCCTTAGTTCAAAGAAATCATCCCCATGAAGTTCATCATGCAGCAAATCCTCAGTAAAGGTGAGCTATTGTCTTTGCTCCAGTAGTGGAGAGAAGTCAGGTGGTGTTGATAACCCCAGAGAGGACCCAGTCATGCTGAGTTTCAGGTGGTCTGAAGAATAAATGTACTAGGCACTATGCTGGGAGTTTTTGCAGGCTGAAGAGTGGACAAGAGATGGGATGAATAGATGAGAAAGGACAAAATGGGAAAAAGGAAGAAGAGGTTAGGGGTAGCACTAGGTATCTGGTTATGCACATGCATGTGCATGTGTAGAGTGGGCAGTAGGTGACAGATAGGACAAAAGAATAAAGGAGAGACAGCATAGAAGGATGAATAAAGGTTTTCTGACCCTCAGCAAAGGCCCAGAGAAATGATACAGCCTGGCCTTTTTTTTTTTTTTTTTTTGGCAGTATTAGGAGTTCCTGTAGCAAGAAGTTTGGCTACAAGCAAGCTGTGCTAAGATACCAGTGCCCTAAAAACTCTGAACAGGGAAACAGCACAAGGCAAGTGCATTTTTCTTTCAGGAAGGTCCCTTTGGCTGCAGGGCAGCAGAGAAAGGAAAGGTGGAAGCAATAGGAAACTTGCAATTTCCCAGTCAATAGGCAACAAATAAGTATGTGGCCCTGGGGGAAGAGAAGGGCAGCTTGTTCTTGTCCCAATTGGCCACCTAGAGAACATCTGTGTGTACACACACACAGGCAAACGCACATTCTCTGTTAGCCAGATTTTAGCTGCTCTGTACAATACCTGTGATAATCAACTTAAGAAACAGTTTACTTTGGCTCATGGTTTTGAAAGTGCCAATCTATGACCAAATGGACCCACTCTTTTAGGCCTGGGGGGAACAGCACATCATTGCAGAATAAACCTATTCACCCCATGGCAGGGACCCAACCACATGGTATGGAAGCAAAAGAGCAGGAGGGTTCCAGCTATCTCTTTCAAGTACATGCCCCCAGTGACCCAAAGCACTCCCACTAGGCCTCACTTTTTACAGATTCTACCACCTCCCAGGACTCACACACTGGGGACCACACCTTTGCCATGCAGACCTTCAAGGGATGCTGATTGGTACCATCATATGTCCCTTCTAAGGTGTGGGACACAATTCCAGTGACTCCCTTTGAATCCAAAACAATTACTGTGACTTTGATTATTTGGAGGCTCATTTCCTTATACTGATATGTAAAACGCTAGCCAGGGTACTTTTTTTTCTCTTTAATTGGCTCTAAGCATTGCAAATAAGGCTAGCCGAGTTGCTAATATGCAATTTCTATAGCCAATAGACAGTCCTGTTTCCTCCGCATAGTGTTCTCTGTACAATACAGGTATGTACAGGATTGAGCACGCAAATAGCTCCGGAAATGTCAACTGAGTAGGAGCCTCAAGATAAGAGGCTGTGACTCCCCAGGGCACAAGAGTTTACATATCAGAAATCAAAGTGATAGCCCCCCCCAAAAAAAAACAATCCCACTGCTGCCTTAATTGGATTGTGTAAATTGATCCTTCTGCATATCTTTATCTCTACAACTTACAGAGGTGCCAATCTTGCACCTGGCCAGCCAGCTCAAGTTACTCACTCCCCCCCCATCCTCACTGTCACTCATCTGTAGCCACTCCCCTCCTGCACAAGATAATAAATGCTTGGAGGGGCCTAGGATCAAGGCCTTTGTCTGCATATCCTCACAGGGATGGACTTAGGACCCCTTGGCTGTCCTTAACTTGGAATATGTCTTGATGTTTTTACTCTCACCGTGGGTTGCATTGGTGGTGGTAGATTAAAATTAACTTGCTGGGATTCCAATGACATCTCAATGGGATTACAAATATGATTTTATGGATTGTGAGGAAAACTAGAAAGAGGACTACAATACTTAGATGACTGGACTCATTATTTGGGACTACAGTACTAAGGCATTGATATTCTGTAACCATTAGAGCAGGTCACTCATTGGAGAGTGACCTCTTAGTAATGATTACCCTTGATAAGGTAGGAATGTGGGTGGGCCTCATCTACACTTGAAGACCTAAGTGCAAATACTTAAAGGTTTGCTGAAGAAGTTGGTTTTGTTTCTTGGCAGAATCCTGCCTGATACAGAAGTCACACCCTCTGCTTACCAGCAAGATCTCCCACAGGCTCCAGAAACCAGATACCAGCAGAATTCAGGAATCTGGCTTCAGAGTTGGCTGTGATTTGTCATAGTCCAGGTAAGAAATCATTGGCAAAGATCCCTAGAAAGCACATGATACATGGGTCTCTGTGTCACCCAGCACCATGCCTTCCCCAGCGTCATCACTTCCTTCAGCTCACCCCATCCCTCTGAGCACCCCAGGGAAAGAGGAGGCTCGCTCAGTGTCACTACCTCTTTAGCCAGTTCCTCTCCTGTCCCTTGTCTTCTGCCTCTAAGGATGGAACCTCTTCTGCTTCCCATGCTAGATTTACCTCCTTCATTCCCTGGCCATTGTTTCAGAAGTGTGGAGCTAGAGTCCAACATTGCCCACCTTACACTTTCCTTTCCCAAGCCCCAAGTGTCACCCTGGAAGCCGGGGTCTGTGACTCGGTCCTGCTACCTCCTCCCATGCACCCCTAACCCTGGGCCTCCAACTCCACATCTACTGGGTCCCTTAACCCCCATCACTTGACAAGATTGTTAGTCTAGTTGCTCTGGACCCTGGCTCTCCTTGGCTGGCCTGAGCCATCCTAAGTGAACCCTAGGCTGAGATCCAGAAGGCAGAGCTGCTAGTGGCCTCTGGTAGGGTGAGTATGGCCAGCACAGGGAGACCCTTTGTTGTCCAAGGACCCCCACATATCTATCCAAGGAAGCCTAAGTAGTCTCGATCTGGGAGCAAGCAGACCTATATGTGGTGCTGCAAAATCGTTCTCCAACCACCACTCATTCATTGGCCATGTTGTCCCTGAAGGATCTGAAGCTGCCTGCCTGCCAGGACATGGGGAAAGACTCACAGACCAAGAGGAAGGAGTCAGGAGCTGCAGCCAGGAGCTGGAGGACCTTCTGCTATGGCCACTGCTAACATGTCCCCTCCAGTGTGTAGCACTTCTGGATCAAAGCAAACATGTATCTTAGATGCTTCCAACTAGATTAGAGGCACAGGCAGAATCAGGCCATTAGCAAGCTCTCAGTCAATAATTAAAATGAGAAGGGTGCAAAACTCTTTTGATCAATGCCTAGTCTCCTCACCAGCCCTGATTTCTGAGCCTCTAATTCATTGATCTGAGATAGTCCCTGAGCATACTTTTTTTTTTTTTTTTGAAAGCTCCACAGATGATTACAATGTGAGCTGGGATTTCTGCTCTGGAACTTTGCTATTTGAGACATGGTCTACAGTCCAGCCACAATGACCTCACTTTGAGCTCATTAGAAACACAGAAGCTCATCCTTACCCAGACCTGGGGAGCTGACTCTGCTTTACAAGATCTCCAGGTGATTCAGAGGCATACTTAAGTGTAGAAAGCCCCACAAGGAAGAAAAAAATATCCTCTTCACCCAAAGAGAACTACTTTAGTCTTCATGTCTCCCATTCAATGCCTGCTCCTCAGAACCTACGTGAGCCATGCCCCGTGCTAGGGGTTCAAGTGATCAAGTAAATGCCCAGTATGTTGTGCCCTGATCTGAGGCTCACCACCCACCCTCAGCCAAGCCACAGGCCCCCTGAGGCTCACAGGATAGAACTGCTAACAACATCCACATGAAAGCAATCCTAATATCCTTCCCATGCCTGTCTTCTTTGATTGACCTTGGACTCTTAGTTTCTACCTTTCACAAGCACTTGCTAAATGAAAAATACTTTGCCAATATTGATTTGTTTCATCTTCCCATGACCCCCCATGAACTAAATTTTGTTAATCCCACTTTGCAAATGCAGAAATTGAGCCTTCAGAGAGGTTAAAGAGCCCAAGGCCATACTGCAAGTTATTGTCAGAGCTAGGGAACCCCAGGTGTTGGATTCCAAAACACAAACTGTTTATATTATGCTTAGCCTCATAAATAAAAAGTATGATAGAACTTCACAAATATAACTCAGAAAGCCAATGTTCTCAGAAAAGAAAAAAGGAAATACAATACCATTTCCTGAAACCAGTAAACAGTGAGGGAAGGACTTTTACATGAGAAAAGAGTGCCTTTGGGAATATGAACCCGATGCATTAATGTAACGATTATTCCTCCCACCAGGGCTCTAACTATATTTTTTATTAGGATGGTTTACAAATTCTTTAGCTTCTTTAAAATGCTAAACTGACTCTGAGTTCCCAAATGTGCCAAAAATCCAGGCAGTGTGTTTATAGGAAGTGAAAGCCCCCCCAACAAACTAACTCCCACAGGTCTGAATTAGTGGTTTGTATCATAAGGAGGTGAAAATCCACATCTCTCCTAGGAACACAACTGCCATAAAAGTCAAACTGAACTAAATTTATGAGGGGAAGTTGGAGGCAGCTGGAAGACTCACCCAGTGGCTCAAATTGTTATGATCATGCTGTGTGACACAATCCCTTCCAACCTCCTTGGTGGCTGCATCTGTGTTTAGGGTCAGAGGTCAGCTAGAGGTGAGGGTTAGGGTCCATGCCTAGGATTGACTAGACCTCTGGTCTATACAGAGATAAGGTTTACTAAATTATATTCTCTATCCAGAGCCACCTGTTTGCAGGGTCAGAAGGTCTCCTGTCCATGGTGCCACATTACAATGTCTATAATTGACTTTCACTGTGTTAACAGAGATAGGAACTCAATCTGAGAGATGGTTGCCCTAAACTGAAAATCTAGGGTTGAGGGACCATCAGCTAACACACTCTTAGGGTGAAGCCTTTATGAAAAATGATAGCTATATGCACTTCTGTTATTTGTATTTCAATCAACAACTGGAAGAAATGGGTTGACCAACAATAGGGATATCAGAAATGAACTTTGTTTCAGCTTGTTGTACCAGAATTCCATAAGCTACAGGGCTTGCAAGTGACACAAATTTATTTTTTATTGTTCTTTTGGAAGCTCAAATCAAGGCACCAGGCAGATTTGGTGACTGGTGAGGTCTACTTCCTGGTTCATAGATGGACCGCCATGTTCTTTCCTTGGCCTTAAATGGAGAAAGAAACCAAGCCGCTCTCTGGGATCTTTCTTATCAGGGCATTAAACCCATTCATGATGGTTCTGCCACCACAACCTAATCACCTTCCAAAGACCCTACCTCCTAATATTGTCTCCTTGAGGATCAGGATTTCAACACATGAACTGAGGAGGAAGCACTATATTCAGACCCTAGCAATCTTGTGTTTGTGAAATGAAAAGTGCTCAGGAGATGTAGATTGACTAAAATTATTTCAGAGACATTGAGTCTATTGGTGTGAATAGGACAGGGGACACCAGGGAACACTGCTTACCCTGAAATAGGGCTCTTGCCTCTGGGTAAAAAGGTCTTCTGGTTGCCTGATGTTGACCAGAAACACCATGTGGCACACATGGAATTACTGTGTCTGGCTTCAGTGCCCCCTCACATCAGCTGGAGTTGATTGTAGAACACAGCCAGGACACTGCTGAGCCCACAGCACAGGGCGGGGTCTTCCCAGCTGCCTACTTTGTCTGAATGGGTGATGACACTGGGCCTGGGACTGCTTTCACACAAGCTGGAGTGAGGCTGTGAGAATGGCTTACTCCCACACATCAGGCCTCTGGGGTGGCTTCTTAGTCTTTCCCTGGGCCCCCTCCACCCCTTGGAAGTTCTCTACAGGATGAAAAACCCCTAGGTATCTTTTCCTTTCATTAAATTCATCACCTTTGCATCTCATTTGCTTTTAATTTTTTTCCTCCAGTGTCAGAGCTGGATCAGTCCCAGAAAGGGTTTCAGAACAGCTCCTGGCAAGCACTAATCTGATGAGAAGTGATTATGTTCTTATTGGAGAAGCAATTTATTGCCAACCAAATTCTTGGTGCCAGATGATAAAGTTGGTGTTAATTCTACCACTCAGGGTCCTAAAGATCTTCTTGAAGCCATGCATGAGAGACAATAGGGATTCAGGAGAGAGGCTGGCATGGATTCTGGCCCACAGGGACAGTGGGCAGCCTCTCAGACAAGCAGGCCCAGCTGTCTTGCCAAGTGGGCCTCTCTGGCATCTCATCCTTCGCTTGGGACTCCAGCCACACCACCCACAGCTCTGGGATTTGGGAAAACTACTCTGTCTCTGCTTCCATTTCCTCACCAAGAAAATGGCTGTAGTAATAATAAGAAGAAGAAGAATAACAGTTCTTATCTCATAGGGCTATTGTGAAGATTCATGAGTAAGTAAATACATGCAGAGGCCTTAGAAGAGTGCCTCACACCTAACAAACGAAGCTTACATTTTCACTATCATTCTCAGTAACCCTGAATCAGGATTCCAGCAGATTCCTCCTGCCAGGTCACTGTGCATCCTTGGGGGTCCTATGAGAACTTACTCAGCCTTTCCTTCCCATCAACAAGGCTGGCCCAGGGTGACCGGAATTCTGGATTTGTCTCCTCTTTCTCGCATTCTTGGCCTCCCTGTATTTTCGGTTACCCTCAACAGTTCTTCCTCAATAGCCTTCCTCCCCACACCCACACCTAAAGAGACAAGCTGTGCGAAGCTTGTACATGGCCAAACCACTTGGTCTTTGTGCTGTTCAAAAGCTGTCCTTTACAATGTTAGTCTTCAACCATGAGGGACAAAAGAGTTAGCTGTCTCCTTTGAGTCCAGTTTTGAATTTTTAAAAAAGCTCTCTAGTGAACAGCAGCTTTGAATCTACCTCCCAGCAGCAGCAGCAGCAGCAAGGGAATTATCAGCAAAGAACCACATTGAATACTTAATCGTAAAACCATCCCCAAGCCAAAGTTCAGTCTGGGCTGAGTGGCTGATTTGGGTCCTCACGAAGCAACTACTTCCAAGTTCTGTAGAAGATCTTGTGGACACAACAAAGCAGGTCTTCATGGCCATGCCATTCTCTGACACTCAGAAGTAACAGAGGTGCCCTTTCATTCTGCTCTCGGCTCTGATCTGTGGCCTCCTAGCACTATAGACTTTGGCCTCCTAAGGATTAGAGGAATGGAGGAAGCACACTTAGGAGAAGGCACTTCAGGAGCCACTGAGTTACGCTGGCCACTGACTCTGCCCAGGTATAAGTGGGCTTTGGCCAATGGAGAAATACAGTGTGGTTTTGGTTTGTCCTGCTCGCATCCATCTGTGGGCTGATGAAATGTTTGTGAGGTGCTGCTGCAAGAGGAGCGGAGGAAACTGCTGCAGTTTCCTGAAGCATCTGTGTCCTGGGTACACAGAAGAGACAGAGGAGATGATTCAAGGGTGAGTTTTCCCAACATTGATGGTGATACACTCACTTCAAGTCATGAACTTAACCTCTGGGAACTCTCGTGGTTGAGGGGGAGGTAGAGGGGCTAAACCACTTAAGCACTTTCCCTCCAGCAGTGGGAAACTATATCTCAAGCCTTTCAAGTACAGCAGTGGGAAACTTTACCTCAAGCCTTTCAAAGCTTAAAGGGCTCAGCAGCTCCGGCTAATGTGTATGAGCACTGGGATTTTCAGAATCCCGGTGGCGCATCCAAGGAGAGGAAGAGGGGGAGATATCTTGCAAGGCCAGGTATCGTGGGTGTTTTCAGGAACGTCCTAAATATTACAGGAAATGAACCACAAAGTAATGGCTGGCTCTTACACCCTGCTGTCAAAGAAAGTATCCAACTTTAAAGAAAATAAACTAAACCACATGCACTACCTCAAAACCAAATCCTTCCACACTTCTTAGGAAGGGTCTTGGTCAGTTGTCCTTAATGGGAAAAAAGACTGTTCCAGTAAGGACCTCCTGTCTCTTCTTGCCTAGACCACTGTCATCAACCTCCTTTCCAGGTTACTTGGCCCCAGTGGCCCACCCAACTCCCACAGTATCTCTAGAAATGCCTTCTAACTCACTCACCATGGTAGTGCCTGCATCCATTCTCTTTCATCCTCAGATAGAATAAAGATCCCTTAATTTGGTCTGCCAACCCCTGCAAGGCTTGTGTTCCAGTTAGGTTTTCTCTGTGACCAGTGCTTACCAACATAGCTAGACCAGCTGTGAAAATATGAAAATATTTCTGTGATTTTCCAATGTCCCTTTGTCATTCACAAGCTAACCCTACTGCCCGTGGCTCCAGGCCACAGCCCTGGTGGGTGACAGTACCCATGATGGTACTTAGCATTGGCACTTAGCAATGCCTCCCAACAGGTGTATTGGAGGCCTCTACTGCAGGCAAGAGTCCCTAAGAGACAACATCACATGGACTCAGAAATTACAGCTTCCATGACTTATCACACTGGTTGTTAAATGCAACATTTTGAATATTACTCCTGTTTCACTCAACTGTACTAGACTTACTGTTCACCATTCCCTTGTTCATTTATATGTTGGATAAAGTGTGCCTGATGGAATAAAAGAAGGTGACCTAGCACCTGCTTTCTTACTCAGCCTTGGCACAAAGCACAGGGATATATCAGTGCTTTAATGGATTCCCAAATAAGATGCCATCCATAGTGACCACTGAGATGTCACTTAGTGCCGGCAATGGTCACTTGGGCAGAGTTATACTCTGGCCATGTTCTCAGCCACTGAAGTTCAGAAAGTGGACTGTTTCAGTGCACCTCCAAATCACCAGTCTTTCAAAGGTAAATTCATAAAATTTAGGCTCAAAAGACATCGGTGCAAAGTGAGAGTGCCAGCCTCCCTATTTTAGAAGGTAATTGACGTGCTGCTGTCTCTTGTCCAGCTGTTTCAGTTTAGACTCATTTGCAAGAGACAGAAATCTAATGCAAGATAACTTAGCTTTCAAAGCTGAAAGTTTCTAAGAGTAAGTCTAGATTCAAGGATCAAATGATACCACTGGGACTCAATTTTCTTCTTCTCTGATCTCTGCCTTCTGCCTTGTTGACTTAGATTTTATATGATGCCAGAATGAGTTCCTGCCCTGTGTTCTTGTCCTCTAAGCTCCGAGTCTAGCTCAGAAAAGTGAAAATTTCTCTTCTGGAAGCCTCAGAAAGCATCTTGTCATATCCCCTTGATTCTAATGAGGTCACATGTGTAACCCTAAACAAATCACTGTGACAAGCAAAGGATTGTCATGGTCAGATTACCTGAGGCTAAAATCACATGCTTCACCCCAAGCAAGAATTGGTGACTCCACAACATAACGGCTGGGTAGAGAAAAAAAAAGGGAAATTGGATCTAGCACCTCAATGTAGAGAGATATGTAGGAAACCCAAACTTTTTTCAGAGTATTGTCCACTGTGTCAGAATAAGACAAGACGTCTATCACCCAGGATAAATATTGCTTCTACTAAGATCCAGGAATTTTTCTCACTTCAAAGCAGAAGACCTGTGTCAAGGGCAGAGCTGGGAATAAGCCAGTTACCCTCTTCTTTAAAGCCCATATTCTGCACTGAACCTCATCCTTCCTGCTGCTACACTCCAGGTGGTCAACACTTCCCAGGATACCCCCCACCATACAAGCTTCCTTATCCTTGAATCATTAACACTGATTAATAAATAAAACATATCCCATGGTTTCCTCTACTTTTCTCAATTACTGTCTTACCGTGGTTCCATTCAGCAGTCACCTAAGATGGAGCGGGGAAGAGATTTCTCTGCTTATTTCAGATGATTAAAGGTAACAGAGGACAAACAACATGGCCAGGTTCACAGGTCTGGAGAGCCAGTACCCAGCTCCCACGATGAAATACTGCCCAGCACTTGGTACAGAAATAAAGTATCAAAACTTTTCAGTGAGTGACAGTACCATCTCCCCCCAGCTCTCCCTTTGGCATTCTAGGAGACACTCTTATCCTGGCAGTGAACAGACCTTTCTCTTACCCACTCGCAGGCAATTTCTTGCCAATTTTCCTATCCTCAAGCCCAAGGAAGTTGGAGGGAGAGTTCCTCTCTGCTTATGGCGTAAGTCTGCAGGCTCTTATCTAGATGCAGTCAGGGCTCAGATGAGACAAGATGAATGGTAAACAACTCTGAGCCCAACAGGTTCCATTTGTTAACATGCTTTAGATCAGTGGTTTCCAAAATTAAAACATTCTGTGTTTGTCAAATGCCCCTACCAGGCTATCTGGCAGACAAGGTGCCAGCTACACATGGATAAGGATGGGAACCTGGAAGAGACTGGAATATCAGTCTAGCGGGGAGGATTTCCTACCAGAGCCAAAGCAAACCTCCCTTCTGTTGTGGTGGCTCCCCAAATGAATCAGGGGTTGAGAAGAGGGAAGCCCACACACTGATGTTTTATAATTGGAGGGTGAAGGGACATATTTCTTCAGTTTCTCACAAAATCAAGCACTGACATGGGCGTGAAGTAGGGCGTCCTTACATGGAGAAAGGAGTCATGATGGTGACACTGGTTTCTTGGTGTCTTTTAGGTAGAGCCATGCCGAAGGCCCCTCTTGTGTCCAGCCTACCTGAGTTGACCTGCATCCTGGAAGTCGGTCTGTGACTCTCTTGTCTGCCTTGCCGACATCCTGAGACCTGGATCCGAGTGCATCAAGTACAGGGAAGGCAAAGCCCCAGGACAGGGATGACAGGACGTGAACCACACCCCCAGCTGTCTTCTCCGCAACTGCACGATTTAGAGACAATGTCGCTCTTTTCAGAGAGTCGCCAGGGCAGCTACTCCAGTTGCCCGTGATAGTAACTCCTTCATTAACATCCACATTATTGGCTTTTCGCCGTCCATGTCTAACTTTGCCCACTTTAACATCTGCCTCCTGGGGTTCCCTTCTAAATCAACACCCGTGTTCTTGTCTTCCAAGAGTGCTCCTGTCTCTGCGGACTATATACAGCTCTCACTTCCGTTGAGCCCCCATGGGACCACAGTCCTTGGGGAGCAGAAAGCACAGCAATGCCTCAGCAGCTCTTTGGTCCCGCACTGACTTGATTACAAATTAAGCATTACCACCCCTCTCACCTGCTCTCATTCTCCTCATACCACAATCTGGGGGTTCGCTGTCAATCTCCCTAGAGTTCACTGAGTCCAAGTACCTGTGTAAGGCAGAGCAGCATCATATGGCAGAAAGAACATGGAAGGTACCCTGCTTCCAGCTCTGCCATTAATTGCACAACCTTTGGGAAGACAAGACGTCTGAAACTCAGTGTTCCTATCTCTAAAATTAGGAAAGTACTCAACTGTAGCTAGAGGCAAGGGGAAAATAGCTATGAAGCCCCTGGCAAGTTCTCAGTTTCTCCAAGGCTGATGTTCAGCTCTGTCTGTGAGGCTTCTAATGGTTACTTGTCCTAATGGAGCAGAGTCTGTCTATTTATGCAGTTAAATATTTCAAATATCCCTTCTGACTAACTCAACTACTGCTTGCACATTTTTGTATCCCTTGAGTGGAAGCAGCAGGCCAACCCCTTTGAATAACAGACTCACATCTCATTTCTAAGAAGAACCCTGAGGAGGACCGTGTTCCTCCCAGCTCTCCCCAACCTGACTGTGCCAAGGAAGAATATGTTTAATGCCAGACACTCGAGGCATCTTCCAGACAGACTGATCCCATTTCAAATTCACAAACATAGAGCACGTTGTGCAAATATGCCACAAGACTGGCTTCAAGGCCCAGACTGTTGCTAGTAATGCCAGTGCTTCATTCAGCTTAATTAAGTGTATTTAAGGGATACATACTCTCCTCCATCCATTCATAAAAAGGCCCTGGGCAGAACTGAGTTGATTAACCTGAAGGTTATGTGAATGGGTTCTCTCACTGAGGAAGAGAAACTGAGTCCTCCAGGCTCAAGTCTAAGTGATTCAAGCCCTGAAAACTCTTGGAACATTGGGGAAGGCAGCCTGAGGATAACCTAGAGGGCACTCAAGGTTGGGCAGGGCAGGTACACACTCAGGCTCTCAAATGTAGCCTAATCCAGTGGAGTGGGAAAATGAGCAAAGGTCTTGATTAGCATCTGTTTGCATATTCATTGTCAACTGTAACTAGTTTAAACTAAACTTTCCTGTCACAGAAATCCAAAGTGACTGTCAGCAAATGATAAGGCTCCTTAATTCTGAATTTGCTTTGGAGTAAAGATGACTGGAAATCTTCCCTGTGTAATGCTCATAATCAAAAGTAGACTCCAGCTTAAATCAGCCAATGATTCTACTTCACCCCACACCAAACTGTCATCTCCACTCTGCATGAGGATTGCATTAACATCCTTTCTGCCAGTCATTACAACCGTGGCTTTGAGGTTGCCACACAGAACTTGGACTAACGTATTCATGAGGGGGAGGTGAGGAATTCTGGGAGCACCAGGTTTCTGTGCTATCATGAGATCAACAGCAACCTCTGATTTGGGTAGAGGGTGTGTGCAAGAGAAGAAGTTGAGATGGAGAGCACTGATTCCAGAAGAGGAAAATTAAAACTGAACGCTTCCTGTCTGGAACATTATGGTTAAAACTATAAATCCTGGAAATTTGTGCAGGTGCTCTATTATAAGAAACCTCTTATAGAATGGACACTTGACATAGAATCTGCCACAGATGATCAGGGAGGTGCCATCTCTCCCCTCCTATTTCCTCTGATCCTTTCCTCCTGCAGTTGCATCACCAGGGTCCTGGACCATGCCTCTAGTCCTAACCTAGCTCTTACCTGAAGAAGGATAAGGAACAACTTTTCCTCAACATCTTCACACTGCTTTACTGCCACATCACAATGCTACTACACTGCAGAAATGTCACCACTTCTCTCTGTAGTAACAGGGAAACTTATGTTAGTAACAGGGCAGGAAGAAAAGAAAATGAACAAGAAAACCATTTGCCACCACTTGTAGCTGGGACTGTACACACATTCTCATTTCTCACAACCAGCCTTGAAAGAAGAGTCATCCTCCAAACCCATTTTATCATTGAAGAAACCAAGGCTCAGGAACAATGAATGAGTGGACCTCTAATACAGGAAGTGAATGTCAGAACCAAGAACCAAGATTGTTCTCATGCCAAAGACCATGCCCATGTGCCTGAGTCACAGCCTATGTCCTGACCTGATCAGAGTCCAACAATTTGTCCAGATGCAACAAATTCTGGGTGTTAGATTCCGGGTGGAATGGAGAAGTTGATCAAGGAACAGAGGGAGTATTGCTGGAGGAGAACAGTTGTGAGTGAAAGTGGTAGCTGAACAAGGTTGCCTAGGTTCATCAGGTGGCACAGAAAATCACAGGGCCCCAAAGCCTGGGGGAAGGTTCAGCTCCTAGTGAGATGAATTGGGTCATGAATCTTCCATGTCAACTGGGGTTTAGAGTAGGGTTCTGTAGCTGGTTAATAAATGACCTCCCAAATTGTTGTCTGTGTCCTAACCCCTAGGACCTGTAAATATGACTTCATTTAAGGAATAAAAAAGAAAGAAAGAGGAAAGAAAGAAAGAAAGAAAGAAAGAAAGAAAGAGGAAAGAAAGAAAGAAAGAAAGAAAGAAAGAAAGAAAGAGGAAAGAAAGAAAGAAGAAAGAAAGAACTTTTATGTTAATTAAGATCTTTCTATAGATTAAATATTTTTGTCCTTTCCAAAATTCATGATGAAACTTAGTATCTAATACAGTATTAAGAGGTGTGATTTTCAGGAGGTCATTGAGCCCTGCTTTCTGAAAAGTTTTGGCAGAGGTATTTCTCTCCTTTTGGCCTTCTGCCATGTAAAGAGGCAGCATTCTGTGAGGAGACAGCATTCCTCTTCTCAGGAAGATGCAGCAATGAGGTGCCATTTTGGAACCAGAGAGAGTACCCTACCTGGGGACTGACCCCTCTGGTGCCTTAATCTTGAACTTCCAAGACTTTAGAATTATGGGAAACAAATTTCTGATACTTATAAATGACCCAGCCTGTGATATTTAATTATAATAACATAAATGGACTAAGACAGATTCCAAGGTGAGATTGTCTTGGGATTATATGAATGGGCTCTAAATTTGATGACCAGTGTCAGGGAAGAAAAGAGGAGGGGAAGGGGAAGAGGAAGGAGAAGAGGAAGGAAAAAAGAAGAAAAGAGAAGAGAAGAGAAGAGAAGAGAAGAGAAGAGAAGAGAA
>PVLA01009620.1:0-72754 GCA_004027455.1 Hydrochoerus hydrochaeris | reverse complement strand
GATAGAGTTCCCTTCTATTCAAAGGCAGAATATTCTCTCTTGTATGAATCGTATACTGGCTTTTGTCCATTCCACCAGTACTGTTTATATTGTTTCCACATCTTGGTGGTTATGGACAGTGTTGCTGTGAATGTGGGAGTGCAGATAGTTTCCATCCTGATTTCTGTTGCTTTGGAGGAGAACCCAGAAAGGTTAGTGAAATAGACCAATCACAGAAGGACAAACACTACACAATTTTCTTTACCTGAGATGCTTCAAATATACAAACCTTTCAAAAGAGACAGTAGAATGGTGATTTCCAGGGACTGGGGATGAGGGCAGTGGCAGTTGCTGGGCATCTGGTGTAGAGATGCAGTTTCAGAAGGTGCATGAATTCTGTACTTCTGCTTACAACAATGTGCCTATAGGCAACAAAATTGTAATAATGTGCTTAGAAATTGTGTAGAAGTGCAGATTTTATATTGTCTATCATGATTAAAAGCAACATTAGGCAGTTTTGACTGACAATGAAGATTTAAGGCTATAAAACTGAAGGATTGATTCACTGAATAAATATCAAAGTCTATACTCAGGCAATTTCCAATTCATAAAAACTATAATGATTTTTTAAAATTTTATTTTACAAAGAATAAACAAAAAAGGACAGAGCAACACAGATCAGAACAGAAAAATAAAAGCAACACAGCACTTCACAACAGGACAATTGGATATCAACAGTAGCTGCCATAATATCTCTTTCTTTGAAATACTTGAGCATAGCTTCACAAACAATAATATCCAACATAAGAAAATAGAATAAAAGCATTCAAGAGAATGAAACTATAACAAGGCATTCTGAACCAAATAACAGAAAATGAACAATGGCTTCTATAATATCTCATTTTTCATAAAAAGTTTGTTTATGCTATCATACATATTAAAATCCAGTAAGACACAACATGATAGAACCAATGGTGACAGAAGAGCAAACGCATGGTAGGACTTCAGAGCAAGATGATATTAAATCAGCCATGGCTGCCATAATGTTGAGTTCAATCCCCAGTACCTTTATAAGAAAAGAAACTGTCTCACCAGGCTGAAACACACACACACACACACACACACACACACAATGTGAAACTAGGGGAGAGGATGTGATAAGCAGAGTTACGAGGGGGGGAAATAATAAAAGTATTTTATATGCATAAACAAATCTTCCAAAATGAAACCCACTGATCGACAGAACAAATAAAAAGTTTTTTTTAAAGCACTGCCCAAAAAACACCTCCCAAAAAATTATCTCTGTGGAATAGCATCTGAGTGACTTTATCATTGTGTGGCGTAGGAAGGAAAAGATGAAACAGAAAGCCCTGCACAGTAAAAGCAGCAGAAGCCAACTGCGCAGCGCATCCCAGCTCCAGGTTCAGTGATAAAATGTTCATAGCTAGAAACCAGTCATGTTGGGACTTTCCATGCTGTAGACTTTTGCAAATTCCATCAGTGAAGGGCTGGTTTTTCTTCTTTCTTTTGCAAGCTCAATTACCAACGTAACTTATTATAAAGGAAGTCCTAGAAGAGCCTATCCCAGACAGGCATATTGCTCTTGATACTGGCACTAGTCTACAGTGGCAATTCACACAATTTTTCAGTTCACTTTTCTTCAGTTCTTATTCATTACTTTCAACTGCAGATTCATAGCTATTGAAAAATTTTGCACACTTCCATTTGTCCAAAGAAGCATTCTATTATTAAACAATTTATTTCATAATTATGTATAAAATGTGTCATTCTCTTACCACTTTGAACTTACAAAATTATCTTGTAATAATTCTATCATTTTCACATACCTCTTCTCCCTGACGAATGTAACACTCTGTTCTTTGCACTTTCCAACATGATAACATTCAGCAGTGTAGTAATATAATAGCCTATCAGGCCTGAAGACTACTGTATTTCAAAGGCTTGCCTTGCTCCCTTGGTCCAGTGTAAAAGTATCTCATTAACTTTGAAATACAAAGGACAATTAGTGTGGAAAGTCTGGCTTTGGGAGATTCTGCTGCTCACCACCCTCACCCTTGAATCGTCTCCTCCAGCAGCAACGTGTTGTCTTCTGCCTGTAGAGGGCAGCATAGGACCGGGCTTCTGTGCCTAGCTTCAGGTTGAGACTGAGACCCCAAAGGCCAGCCTGCTTCCCAGCTCTTGCTAAATAAATGCCTCAGACTCTAAAGGGCAAGAGCTGCTTAAATGAAGGTAATCGCGCCCTGCAGAGGTGGCACTTGGCCTGCAGATGCCTCTGGACGTTTTCCTGTTTCAGGACAATCTTCTTCCCACCCTTCCCAAGGGACACCTCTGCTCCTTTCCACGCACACAAGACTATGGGCCTTAAGAAATCTCACCCTTTCTCCTGCCCGGGGAGCTGCTGCCATCGCCTCCCTGGAGACCTGGTGGTCCTGCAGCTCCGGACCCCAGCGTGGACCCAGGGGTGGGCAAAATACTTGGTGACTAAATCTCAGAAAAGTTATTATAGCAAAAAGACCCATTACAGTACCCTAAACCCCCTCGGGATTCTTCACTTTGCTTCCAGCACGTGGCTCCCACTGTTCTTGCCAGCTTCTGAAGCAGTTCTGAAATCCTCTTTCCTGAGTGTGTTTATGAGGTGAGACAAGAGTGCCCTGAATGTTGCTGCCAAGGGCCATGCAACAGAAAGACCGGCTCGTAAAAACAGCAGTGTGGCCTGGCCCACCTCAGTCCCCGGGTCTGACACTGGGGTGCAGCCTGGGCTCCCCCGACGTCAGAATGACCACGAAAAGCAGACAAGTGATTCAGGGCACTGAGGCAGCCAGGACCAGCACTTAGAGGTGCAATAGAGGACTTCCAGACAGCAGCAGGAAGGTGAGGGTGCCCCCTCCGGAGGGAATATTTTGAGGGGGATTCATGGCAATGAGTCTTTTACTGTAATAAACTCTTTTAATTTAAACATTTCATATGGGGCTCTGTTAGAACTACCAACATCTTGGTGCTGAATTTTTTAAAATTCTTCATTTTATTTTCTTTTTAGAAGAACTTACACAGTTGTGGTTACCCAAGTGACCACAAATACATTTCCATAATAAAAATGTTATACGTTACATATATATGTCATATTTATGTGCACAGATATTTCTTAGAACTTCAAATCATAATCACTCCAAGAGGGAACCATGCATTCCAGTTTAGCCTGAGTCCTTGCAGCTGTGTCTCCATGCATGGCTATCCATATACTCATACTGAGGGAAATAGTTCCTTGGCGGTGGAGAAGCTACTTGCTTCATGGAAATGGCATTAAACTGTAGCTACTTATCTGTGATTTTCTACTGTTCACTCAACTATAGGTTTCTGATGTTTTTACACAATTTATTTATTTTTATTTTTTGTTTTATTTTGAAGGTAGTAAAATACAACAGAACCAGACAGAACAAAGCCAATCGAGACAATGCAATGAAATTGGTACAGAACTTCACAGCAGGATACCGGGATAAAACTAATAGGTACCACAATATATCTCATTATCTTTGCAATAGTTGTCCATTCAATTAGGTATAGTGAAATCAAATCAAAAACAGAACATTATAAAACCAATCAAAATAGATATTGAATAGAGCAAAACAATCAAAACAAAGCAAAAAAATGCAAACAATATTTTCCTTCAAAGAGAAGATAAAAAGAAATCCCCGATATTTGCTATATTGCATATGGTCATCCTCCCAAGAGATTCTCAGACCTCTGGCCCCCAGTTGCTAATGGGGGGGGTGTTTGATTCTCAGCCAGTCAGTTCACGGGAGATGCTGACTGTTTCTTTTCCTGGCTTGCCCACAACCACTTACCAGGAAGGTGGACGTGTTGCTTTTTTGCTCAGCACCCTAAGTTCCAACATGGCTCTTTTTATGCAGTTTAATAAACCTGTAGAGCTACCTCATCCTCGGGGCCAGCTAGGTGACAGTCTGTACACATTCACAGTCTTCCCCATGTTAATGAGTATTTATGTCATTTGTAATTTTTTTATTATCCTAAAAGTGTTGCAGTGAATACATATCTATAAAAATTCTGCTACCATAAATTCTAAGAAGCAAAATTGCTCAGCATAAGGTGGACAGCTGTAAAATTCTAGTATGGTTTTATAAGCTTCTCTCATTTCAACCTTGGGAAGGATGAGCAAGAGGCAGCAAATACCAAGAAAGAGCCAAGGAGGACCGACAGGTCTAGGGTGACTCAGGTCACCATGGTAGACAGGCCTCCTCCCTTGAGAGGGTCTGAGGTGGGTTACACAACAGGTTATGAAAACTCCAGGGGACCAAGGCTACTCAGTCAACTTGATAGAAGTGGGCCTAGCCAAGGAGCGTATCAAACAGTAGCGCTGCTCACTGGCAATAACAAATTCACCTCCATGCATGGGGGCCACAACCATGGCTCCTTCTCTGAGTGACAAAGCCAACTCTTAAACAGACCACCTAAGTCCTGCGGAAAAGCATATTTTCTTAGGAAGGAGTGCACAGAACCCATCTGCACAATGGAGTTCCCCAATGCCCAGGGTTTGGCTGATCCAGGGCAAGCGATAAACATACTGCTATTAAAAATAAACCATCAGGGGACCTTGGGGCACTAGGAAAGCAGGCAGCCGCCAGCATGCCACTCTGGTAAGTGGCTGTGGCCTGGCAAGCCATGGCCGCCCCTGGGCGAGAACCATATCAGCGTTTCCTGAGATCCACGATGTGCCATGTTGGACCTTGGGGCACTGGGAAAATGGGCAGCCAGTTCACCCCTTTGGTGGGTGGCTGTGAGCCTACCAGGGCGCGGGCTAAGAATCAACATGCATCCATACCTTCCCCACTTCCCGCTAGCAAGTGAGAGCCAGAGATCTGAGCATGTCTTGCAAGTTTGAGTATATGCAAGTTAGCAAATAAGGGGGATTTTCTTCTGCTATCTCTTTGAGAGCAAATATTTTTATCTCTGTTTTGATCAATGGTATTGCTCTATTCAATATTCTGTTCTTGTAATTTTGGTATTTCCTTCGATGTTGCTCTGCCTGATTGAAGGAAAACTATTGTGAAGAAAACCAGATGTACTATTGTGCCTATTGCTGTTGTCCCAGTGGCCTGCTGTGAGGTTCTGTGCCAGTTTCACTGCACTGCTTCAGTTGGCTATGTCCTGTCTTGTTCTGCTGTATTTTACTACCTTCAAAATAAAATAAATAAATAAATTAAAAAATAATAAATAAAAAATTTTAAAAAGTAAATAACAACAACAAAACAGATCAGTAAGGTACTCAGCAATCTGAAACATGATATAACTAAGCAGATAATGGACTTAAAAAGCAAAAGGAGGAAAAGCAAGTGCTCTAAAGGATATAACTGCATGTATATTTAAGGGTGTAGGATTGATAATTATGTTGCTAAGTTTTTGTTGGATCAGAGAACAGAGCTGTTTGCAGCCTCACTGTTTGAATGTCCACTTTGTATGCTTTAATTTTGTAACTTGAACAACTATATCCAAGAAGACAATATGTAATGTATCAACTAGTGATTTCTTACTGTTCATTTTTTTTGAAATTCTGTCTTGTTTCTACCCTTTTTTTTTCTGTTTTGCTTTATTTTCCCCTCTCTTTAAATAAAAATTTAAAAAACATAAAAAATAAATCATCAGAATGTGCATAGGAAAGCAGCCTATGGGATGGTGTTCAGCCCCTGGTTGTGACTCAGCGGTGGATGCTGTAAGTGGAGGAGAAGAGCTGCACCCACCCCTGCCCATTTCTTCATGGCCTACACTCTACACCAGCCACCATGTCCCGTCTCCCCGAGGAAGTTGGACAGAGGACAGACACACAGCTACAACTGAGCACAGCACACAGTGGTTCAGCTTTAGTGTTCAGCTTGGAAAAATGATTAGTGTTTTAAGTTAAGAGTAAATAGCACAGCAGCAATTTCTAATTTTGAAGAAACAAGACTAATTTACAAAAAGACTTGACAACCAAAGACCTACAGGCCAAATACAACCCACTGCCTACTTGTGACCCCTGAGCAAAGAATGGCTTTTGTAATTTTTAATGTCTGGGGAACAAAAATCAAAAGAAAAATGATGTGTCAGAACATGTAAAAATTGTATGAAATTCAGTTGGTTTCCATAAATAAAATGTGATTGTAATACAATTCATTTGCTACCATATTACCGAAAGCTGCCCCAGTACTTTAAAGCACAGTTGAGGGTATGACAGTGGCCTTGGAGCCCACAAAGGCTATGATATTTACTTCTTGGTCTTTTACAGAAAAAATTGTGCTGAGTCATAATGTAGACCACTAATTCATAATTACTTGAATTTTATTTTTTTATTAGATTTTTATCTAACATCAGGTAGGGTCTTTCTGTAAAATTTATAAACCAAAAGCTTCCAGCCTTTTTGTTTTTGCTTGTCTTTCACCACAAATGCTTGTCCCTCTGCCATGTGCCACCCTACCTTGCAGCCAGCCAATTATGGACTGAAACCTGTAAATTGATGGTTTCTGGAAACTTAGAGCAGAATTAGGACAAATATTAAACCTTAACACAAAAGTTTTACATGACTCTCTTGAACAAAAAGGCATTCGATTTCTAGGAATAAAAGGAAGAGAATGTCTCCTGTACCTGATTGCCACATTGCTGCTACTACAGTTTCTTCACATCAAGCTGGAGCAAGAGGAAATAATCCTCAAATCCTTGATGAAATTGGATGACCCTTCCATTTCTTTGTCACGATTGGTTTTCTGTCATTGTGACAAAAATAACTGAGAAAATCAACTCAAAAAGAGAGGGATTTATTTTGGCTCACATTTCCAGAGGGTTCAGTCTACAGACACTTGGCTATGTTGTTCAGGAACCTCTGGTGAGACAGAGCATCATAGCATCCAGGAAAGAAAGAAGAAAGGGCCAGGGATAAAATAACTCTTCAAAGTGTCCCCCTAGAAACCCATTTCCTCCCACCGGGACCCACCTCCTCAATCCCCTCCCATTTCCCATAGCTCATTAAGTTAAGGACTCATAAATGGTTTAATCCAGTTATGAGGTTAGAGCCCTCATGATCCATCAATTCTCAAAGACCCACTTCTGAACACTGCTACATCAGTAACCAACCTTGAACACATGAGCTCATAAGGGACATTTAAAATCCAAACCATAGCCAGGTGCAGCAGCACACACCTTGTGATCCCAGTTCTGAGGCATGTAGATTGTGAGTTCAAAGCCAGCCTGGGCTCCATAGCCAGATCCTGTCTTCTCAACCACTGTACCCCTGCCCAATCCAAATCATAACATAAGTGACTTTAATTGTAATTATAAACAACTCACAGAAGTATTCATAATAATAAGCAGCTCATAGTTTCAACAGTTTCTTAAATAAACCTTACAAGAAACTACATGGAATTATCTTACGTGTATATTCAGCTTTTCAAGAATTTGTTCACAGGTGAGAGCATGCCCACAGATCCTGTGTAGGTGGGGATGATGTGATAATTTCCTTTGCCTGCACAGGCCAGCACCTGCAGCCTAACCCTGGAGCCCAGCTGTCCCGGCTCCTGGTTTGGCCCTGCAATCTTTTTTTTTTTTTTCACATTTTTAAAAAATTTTATTTAAAGAGAAAAAAAAGCAAGACAGACAAAAAAGGGAAGAAACAATACAGAATTTCATAGAAAAAGAAACAAAAACATAAGAAATCAGTAGTTGATAAATTACATATTGTCTTCTTAGATATAGTTGTTCAAGCTACAGAATTAAAGCATACAAACTGGACATTCAAACAGTGATGCTGCAAACAGTTCTATTCAATGATCCAACAAAAACTTAGCAACATGGTTATCAATCCTACACACTTAAACATATATACAGTTATATCCTTTAGAGCACTTTCTTTTCCTCCTTTTGCTTTTAAAGTCCATTATCTGTTTAGTTATATCCTGTTTCAGCTTGCTCAGTACCTTACTGATCTGTTTTGCTGTTACTTACTTTTTATTATTTATTTATTTATTTTAATTTTTAAAATTATTTTGAAGGTAGTAAAATACAACAGAACTAGATGGAACAAAGCCAACTGAGACAGTGCAGTGAAATTGGTACAGAAACCCTCAGGTTACTGGCATAATAGTAATAGGCACCATAGTATATCCCATTATCTTCATAACAGTTATTCTTTCAATCAGGTATAGCCAAATCAAAGGAAATACAGGACATTCTAGAACCTATCAGAACAGAACATTGAATAGAGCAATACCATTAATCAGAACAAAGCAAAACAGTGACAACAATATTTGCCTTCAAAGAGATGGTAGAAGGAAATCCCCCCTATTTACTACATTGCATATGGTCAACCTCTCAAGAGATGTCTAGATCCCTGGCTCTCACTTGCTAAGGGCGGGGGTTGATTTTCAGCCTGCGTGTGGTAGGCTCATGAGAGCCGCTGAGTGATTCTTCTCCTGCCTCATGCCAGCGGCGCTTACCGAGAGGGTGGGGAAATTGCCTTTCTGTGCTGCGCCTTGAGTCCCTCCATGGTCAGAGCTCTGGAGCTGCCAGTTCTCCTCCCAGCTCAGGCCAGGGGCCCCGACTGAGAGGGAGTGGCCTTGCAATCTTAAACCTTCAGAAGAACCATAATATGGTTGCTGAAACCAGCTGTGGGCATTTCTATTTAGATATTTTCTAACTATTATAGCTATTAGAACAAGTGTTCATAATTTTGAACTTTCTCTCTTTTTTTTTTCCTTTTTTTTTTTTTTTAACAGTCTTTGTGTGTGGCCCAGACTGGCCTCACCTCCTAGGCTCTGGTGAGCCTCTGGCCTTGACCTCCCAACAGCTGGCACTGTAGATGCATAGCGCCACGCCTGGCTCTAAACCCGTTCAACCTTTGAACTTCAGTATCATAAAAGATGGAGCCAAGATTTTAAAAGATAATGAAGAATGCTCTTGCTATATTACTATTGTGAGAACAAAATAGTTTCTTAGCATTTTAATAAGTGAAACAACACTTTTAGGTAGCTTTTGTTTATTACACAATTTAATTTTTTCTACTTTTAATATTATAATGTAGTATCATATCACATGGGAGGGTGTCAGGAATGAGACAGTTGATCAAAAAGCTTAGGGGCAGCTGGACGTGCACACTGCACCTGTAATCCTGTCTGAAGCCAAGGGATCCCGAGTTTAAGCCGGGCCCAGACAACCTAGCAGAGAAATTAGACCCTGTCTCACAATAAGGCAGACAGGGGATTACCCAGCACCAGCGAAAAACAAAACATAAAAACCTCCGGGGAGATAAAATGAGAATAATTTTAACCAAGATAATAAAATAGCATATAATGTCTCCTGAAATTGACTTGATGAGAAAAGAAGGAAAAATGTAAACAAAGCTTTTGTAAATAGGGAGGAGAAGAGTGGTTAAAAGGAGGGGGTTGAATACAGAAAAAAAAAGAATCAAATTATATTGTGAATAGGTACAAATTCCCTATGATGAATGTAAACATTATGTATACCTAAAATGTACCAATAAAATTAATTTTAAAAGCTGGAGGGAAAAAAGAAAGCTTCCAATATAATGTCATTTTTTAAATGTGATCAAAATAAGCAAATCAATCTGTTTTGTGTTTTGAGTCCAGAAATGTCTGGAATATAGCAGCTGGGTAAGGTTATTAAGAGATTTTTCCAAGTACTGGAATCAAACCCAGGGGCATATTCCCATCACTCTTTAAAAAAATTTTTTTATTTTGTTTTGAAACAGGATCTCACTAAATTGTCCAGACTGGCCTTGAACTTGGAACACTTCTGCCTCAGCATTCTGAGTAGCTGGGAAAACAGTCATGAACCACTATGCCTGGAAAAAGATGTTGTTCATAATCCTGTGTTGAGAAAATTCCACATTTGTTATAAGTTGCTCTGATAAGATGCTTAGGAGAAAATGGAGTTCTGGAAAGTCTCTAATCAAAACAAAGTTGTACATTAATAAAAAATTTTGAATATGTATTGACAAAAGTTTTAACATATACTGATAAATTCTTGTCTAGAATATAGTACAAATTACAGTCCCACCAGTAATAGATAATATAATATAATATAATATATCCCTTACCAGCATAATAAGTTTTCAAATCTGGTGGAAGAATTACACCTTTAATTTGTAATTTCATGTTTATTACTTACAATGAGTATCTTTTCATGTGTATTGGGTTTTTTTTTCCTGATTTCCTGTCTTCTAATTGCCTATTAATATCTTTGGCTTATCAAGAAGAATATATCTATCTTTCAATTAGTATTTCCTTGATTTCTAGAAGGGTTAAGCATTCTTTCATGTTTACTGGTCATTTTTTATTTCAATGTCTGTGAGTTATCTGTTTCTATCCTTTACCATGTTTTCCACTGGATTGCTTGTCTTATTAATATTGAATGTCTAAGATTTATTGTCATTCAAAGGTCTCTAAGTGCAGTCAGTTTCCAGAAAGCAAACACGATCCGGTGCCACAATCTAAATTAAACTCTTGTCCAAGTCAGTCCTGGGGTTAGCATATTGTATGGCGTTGGTGTTGTACACCTCAAATAAAGCACAGACAATTGGCAGAAGATAAATTGGTTATCTTGTCCAACAAAAGCCACATGCCTCTTCTTTCCTCCTCTAAATAAGCTGAGGAAAGGAGGAAATTGATCATTAAAAAATAGCTGCTGTTTTTATCAGCAGGACTCGTTAATAGTCTAAATCAGCCTTGAGCTCAGACTGCAGCAGTGTGATTTGAATATTCTCATATGGGCAGTAATGATGATTCCCTGAGGGGATAGCAAAGAAATTTCCAGACCCTCCTGGGAAGGAGATGCTAGTAAGACCAGGCCAGCTCTCTAGGAAACAATGTCAGAGAAGAGGGCAAAGTTGAAGTCTTCAGAGGGTGCCAGGGTCTATCTGTAGACAATGCCTGGAGCAGGGACAGGACCAAAGGAGACAAGCCGAGGATTCAGGCATGGGTGAACGGGGGAAGACAGGAGTAAGGAGTGAACAGGGCCAGACCCTGAGCTTGCTGCCCCAGAGAGGAGCATCCCATCCCACTGTCACAGCCACAGCCACTTGTGACATGAATTCCCAAGCCGAGCCTCTCAAAGCAGGTCTGCAGCGTCAGTGTGAATCTGTGTCTGCCCAGGCTCCTTCCAGAGATGGGGACTCACTTGGTGTAGAGTGGAGCCCAAGCACCAGCACCTTTTAAAGACCTCCCAGGCAAGACATCCAGGGTTAAGTGTCGAATTTGCCAGAGCAGGGCAAGGAGCAACCTCAGCCTGGCCATTGTCATCAACTGCTGAGCTCAGGATGCCAGGAAGCCTGGCCATGGTGGAAAGTTCTGGGCCACCCAAAACCAGAACTGAGAGAAAAATAAAACCCAAGGTTCTGTACCACTAGGGAAGACTCCTGTGCCTAGAAGAATGATGGTACCATTAGTTAAGCCAGCAAACATGGGAAATGGCTGGTTTGAGCAGAAGATAGAGATCCGGTGGGTCTCTACCTGGTCGTTAGAAATATGAATAGATGAATTACTCAGGGCAGAAGCTTGAGCAGAGTGTTCATTAGGAAATCAGTAAAAAGAACAGACATGGACCAAATTGTGACCCTCCCGAATTTATAACTGAAGACCTAACCCCAAATTTGAACATTCTTGGAGGTAAGGCCTTGAAAAGGTAATTCAGATGAGACCCTCATGCTGGAATTAATGTCCTCATAAAATGAAAATAAAGGAAACACAGATCCTGCCCCTTCTCTCCACCCACCCTCTAAAGTTCCCTGCCACGTTAGAAGCAGCTGTCTTCCATCAGAAAGCAGGCCACAGCCAAAAGCCACCCATGCTGGCACCTAGATCTTAGACTTCCCGCCTCCAGAACTGTAAGCATTGTTTAAACCAAATGTCAGTGGTAGCTCACCATGGCAGCCCAAGCTCACCGATGCCAGAGTCCCTGGAATAGACTAGATACCCCAGGACAGAGCAGAGGGTAAGAGATACACCCAGACTAGAACCTTGGGTGCCCACGGGGCAGGTATCACAGGGTAGAAAGCCCCAGAGAAGGGCCAAACAAGACATCAGAGAGACGGGAAGAAATCCAGGAGTGTACCAAGACATGAAATGGGAGGAAGGCCTGTGCACAGTAGCAGAGCAGCACGTGGCATCAAGGATTGGGAGCTTCCAGTCCCTTGGGCCCTACTGGTCACCTTTTTCCTCCCACCTCTGCCCCTTGCCAGCTTAGACCTGTCTGTGCCCCTTCCCTTCCCCTCGGCCTTGGGAGTCAGGGCCACAGCACTGAGAACACATAGACTCCGTTTTGCTCCTCCACGATGTCCCAGTTAGCTTTTCTTCATGACTCTGGGCAGCTACCAGAATGGATATCTTATCATCATCCTTTTTAATAATGTAAACAGACACATCAACCCATTAGTGTCAATTATAAGTCAACATTGAGAAATCAAACGGTTAACAGAGTAAATACAAGTGCTGTCTCCGGGCTGAATACTCTGCCTGCTGGAACACAGAGAAGCAAATCTCCTCTCATCTCCCCCCAACCATGTCCTCCCCACGGAGCCCACCGCCTGCCTCTCCTCAGACCCTGGAGATCCCACCGAGGAATAAACAATAAGCTTGAAGCAAGTTTCTGGGACCAAACCAAGCCCATGCGGCCTGTGGTCTGATCTGTGATGAATGAGCAGGATCTTAGAAAATGCTACATGTCATACATTTCCCAGGGAGCAACTTCTTGGTGTTAGCTTTGTAAAAAATGATTTCCAAGAGGACTTTAAAAAAACAGCTCACAGGACAGCACCGTCCTGTAGCTCTGCGGACTCCTTTGATACACTCAGATGAAAGAAACGTGTGATTAACTGAAGCCTGTGGACGATCCTCACATGTCTGATGGTGCTGAGCCAAGTCTGGCGCTTACAGGAGAGGCAACAAGTGGCATCCCAGGCCTGTTGACAGCCCCCATCAAGCAGGGTTAAAGGAGCCCTGGGTGCTATGTCGCCATCTCCCTCAGCAGGGTAAAAATGAAAGCCGACCCCCAGATAGACTTGTTTCAAAATTTTGTTTTTAGGGGTGTTTTGTTTTGTTTTTCTCTTTGAAATAAAATGGATTTGAAAAAAAGAAAAACAAATGAAAGCCAAACCAGGACTTCAGCTGCTAACCTGGATCTTCAGAAAGGATACAGCCTCTTTGGCCCCAGCAAAGCTGCTAAACTGTCTCGTTTCTCCACTGGGACTGAGGCCAAATGTAGCTTGGAGAAAATGTGTTGCCTGTCTCCACTGACGCTCTTCGACACAAGCGTGCACCCTTGCTTGCCTTCAGCCCCTCCTTCCTGCCCTTAGCTGTTCTACTCCTGAAGAACGGAAGGACTAGTCAGCCCATCAGCAC
The DNA here is from genome assembly GCA_004027455.1 of Hydrochoerus hydrochaeris. Classification (NCBI taxonomy): domain Eukaryota; kingdom Metazoa; phylum Chordata; class Mammalia; order Rodentia; family Hydrochaeridae; genus Hydrochoerus; species Hydrochoerus hydrochaeris. The sequence goes on along the minus strand of PVLA01009620.1, from coordinate 59,360 downwards.
AGATCTCTGTTCCTCTCAGAAACATGTTGAAACTCTTGTCTCAAAGGTCAGATGTTGCTAAGTACCTCCAATGATTAGATGCTATCTGCTTCCTGAGAACCTAGCTATTGCTCTTTCACTGCGGTGTCTACTGTCCGGGCCTACCCCTTAATCCATGGACAGAGCAAAAGATACAGTATTATACAGAAATAGGTAACATGACCCAGATAGTCTGTTTCACCAAACCATAATAAATTAGATAAAAAATATTCACTCATACATTTTAAGAAATCCAGCAGCAGGACCTAAGATATATCAATTGCTTTCTTGAGTTGCTTGGGCCAGCCAGAAACTCATTGGTAAGAAAAGAAATTAAAATGAAGGCAGAGAACATGCAGCCCACCATCCACAGGTAACAGCTGTGCCAAGCGGAGGTCATGGGAACACCACGCCCCAGTCCTGGCTGCGTCCCAGGGTCACTGGAAGACTGTTTTCTGTCTCTCCTTCTTCCTTTGTGGATGAGCACACTGGCTGCCTTCCAGGCTGAGGGGACCCTAATGAGCTGTCCTGTGTGGGTCAGCCCGTCCTCATTAGCCCACATCATTTCCTCCCTCAGCAGCTCGGAGCATGCAGACACCTACAGACCCGGCAGCTCAAAGATCTGGGCCAGGCAGCTGTGCGGTCACTGCTCATAACAAAATAACACTGGTGCTTTTATTTCTACCAGCAATCAGTAATTTACTTAGGCTACTTACTAAAAGCCAGTGTCACTTCACTGCAGCTCAGCAGACACACTGATGTTCCTCTCAGTAATACTGCTGGGCCTGATGTGAAGTTTATGTTTGATTCAAGAGTCTCCAAAAAGGCTCCTGGCCAACATGAACGAGTGAAGTGAGTGGTTAGCGAAGGCCGGTGCCTGCCCAAGTGTTGGGAAAAGTTCGTCCCTAGATCCGTTTTATAATTCGCTTCTCTCCACCTGCTGTCATTTTAAGTCACTTGTTTTACGTGGACCCCTTCTTAGGTGGCACTGGACTATTTTTGAGTCACAAAGAAATATTCCCAGAAGTAACCCCTGGAGACCTTGTCAGGATCTCAGTGATGGGCCACACTGTGATGCCAAGGGCCCCCTCTGGCAGCTCACTGTCTCTCTTCCCTCCTCCACCTTCTCTTGCAGAAGCAGCAGTGGCAGAGTCCATGCTGGGAAAGGGCTGCAGGATGAGTCCCTTCTTCACTGACTACTGAAGGGAAAGGTGCAGTTGTTTTCAGTTCTATTCACTGTCCTGTGGTTGGAGACCCAAGAATGACAAATTCTGCCCTGTAATCACCTCTACTCTCTAGAGCAAGGTTTTAAGAAAGATAATGCAAGGTGCGATAGCAGAATGAGGATTAAAAACCATTTTGCTAGAGGCCTTTTAATGCCTGATGTTTTGAAAAGATGTCTGTTTAAAATGCGACATCAGAACAAGGTCATTCTGCTTGAGACTTGTGTCAGCCAGGGTTGACTAGAGAAACAGATGTAACCCAAAATACACAACTGTATAAGAAATTACAAGATTGGCTAACAATGGTCAGCCACAAAGCAGAGGAGGCTGCACACTGGAGGCTGAAGGATCCAGTGCAAGGGCTGGAGCTTACTGCAGCGTCCTGTGCGAGACCGCATCAGGAGGCCAACAGATCTGCGATGGACACTGAGGAATCTACAGCCGAAGGCTGAAAAGTCCCAGGTGGAAGTGACACAGTCTATGCCAGAAGCCAGGAGATGACATCCAAGCTGAAGGAGAAGACTGGAGGTCCTCAGAAGAACCAGCAATCATCCCTCCTCATTTGCCTTTTATTCTGCCCCCCTGGAGTGGGTGCAGCACCCCCACCATCTGCCTGCCCTCCTTTTGCACAGGCTGAGAATGTTACAAACTAAGGATCCTGGCCCCTGCTCAATCATTTAAACTTCTGACCTTCTCAAATTGATACAATGAAAAATATCCTAGAATGGTTTAAAAAAAAATAGGAGACAAGAGGACAGGGTAAATGAGAAACCATCTCAGATAGAAGCTGAGGTTAACTAGGAGCAGTTGATTTTCAGCTTGGTAGTGACAGGTAAAGATCGCTACTGGAAGTTAGGACAGTGCATACCAAGCTCCACGTATGACAGTTGACAGGTTGTATGCATTGGTTAAGTATTTGTAAGTGGGAAAAGTAGCAAATATCTGGGGAAAAAAAAAGTGCATTTCTTTCTTAAGTAAAAATCCCAAAAGTGAGGAAACCTCATCTTATTTTCCTTTTCTCCATTTTTTCGCATCCCAACCTAGGCTCTGTAGAAGCAATGATGATGGGTGGAAAAGGTGGACAGGCAGGCACTGAAAACTCTGAAGGAGAGAAATTCTGTCTGACCTGGGTCATGGGATCCTGAGAATTTCTGTTTTTCTCTTTCCACCCCTACATTGCTTGGCCTGGGACTGAGATGCAGTAAATAGAAGTAGAGAGCAAAAGAGAGCAAATAAGATCCGCATTTCTGACCCAGAGACTAAGAATGGAGCCTCAGCCAGAAAGTATTAAAGATAGAAAAAAGACAGAGCTTGGGAGTACTCACAGGCTTGTGTGTCAGTCTCTACACTGAACTCCCAGATGCACAGGTTAGACTCTAAATAATATATTAAAAACTTCAAAAATTGTACAGACCACTACCCAGGGCCCAGACTGGCTGGTATGGATACAGGGTAAACCCCAATAGCACAACACAGGATTTGAAAACAAAAGTAACACTGGAACCACAGTCCCCAGAAAGGAGGCCAATGCTTGGGGCCTGAACTTAATCAAGTCAGTTGTTTCCTTTAACAGAAATCAACATTCACTTTAAGGTTTAAATAAGATCTAGTATTTCATAATGGAGAATAGTTACCACTACCTGACAAATAGTCACTTTAAAAAAGTTATAGAGAATAACTTTCAATAAAGATGGCATTTTTCCATGAAGGCAGACTAGAATACAAGAAAGGAAAATGTATAAATAATATGACATATGTACTTGGAAATCTTTCAAACAACACAAAGTTTGTGTGATAGGTGAAAGTGGTATTAAAGCAGAAACATGTAGCTGTGAACTCTGTATGAATAGCTCATGTTTCTGCAGTCTGACTTTTCTGAATGGAGGCAGTGACAGCCAATGCTCACAGTGCTCACAGAAGAAAAACCCAAAGTGATAGAGACAAAGACCTCTCCTTCCTTCTCTGGAGATTTTCTTACATTCTGGGATAAGGAGTAAACTCTCAGGAAAAAAGAATGGACAGATCCTAGAAGCCTATGTCAGTCTAGAGTTTCTTAATTTCAGTGTTCATCTTGTAGAATGCTCACTATTGAATTATATCTTAGTTGCTTTCTTATTCCTGGGACAAAATATTTGACATCCACAAGTTAAAGGAGGGAAGCCTTATTTTAGTTCACAGTTGATAGAGGTTCAGTCCATGGTTGACTGGTTCCAAGGCAGGGCAGCATGGCAGAGGGGCACAGATGAGGAGAAACAGTCCATGGAATGGCAATCAGGAGGCAAAAAATTTCCTTTGCCTTTTTATTCCATCCACACCCAAGGTGGGGCTTCCCTCTTCAGTAAGTCCATCACCCACAACTGTACCAGACCAATCAGGGAACTGATTGGTTATCCAGTTATCATACACTCATGATCCAGCCACCTGCCAAAGCTCCACCTATGGCAGTGGGGCTTTTATGGGTGACATTTAGATATAAGTCATAACAGGTATCATACATCCTTACCATTTCATCCCATGGATACTGAGGTTTGGGAAACCAGTATTATGAAGTTACTCTGGCTACTGCTTTTCCCATGAGTAGTAAAGAGTATTTGTTTCTGATCCAGTGGTTTGTGTTGTGTTGTATGTGTGTGTGTGTGTGTATGTGTGTGTGTGTATGTGTGTCCCTTCACAGTTTCTGATTTAACTATTATCTTTAACATTAATGTTACAATATAAAAAGACTAAAAATATTTGAGTTGAGCCCTCCACCTAAGAAATTAGAAAATAAAAGTAATGCACCAAAGAAGGAAGAAAATAGTTCATTTAGGACACTATTGATTCTATACAGTTCTATGTGTTATTATTTTATATACCAATTACAAAGAAAATATGTTAGGTTGGTTTTAATACAATATGGCATTCAATTATTTTTCAACTCCAACTCTTCATGTATTTTTCCATATAATATTTTTGTGCTATCAACTATGTGTGTGGTACTTTTCTTGAAGAGCATGCCATGATTGTCTTAGACAGTTTCTGTTTGCTTTGTTTTGCAGATTTGGTGTTGGGAGCAAAGCTACTTGTGTCTCATTACCAGGTTACTGTTTCTTGTAAATGTGGCAGGGCCCCATGAGAAGTGTACGCAGCTCAGGGAGTGACATACGAAGTAACTGGGCCATCCCCTGAGCTAATAGAGACAGCTCTTCTCTTGTCCCCCATGTAACCACCAAGGCATGAAGTTTTGCTGAAGATTGTTCCAGATCATACCCTCTCCTTAAGGTTCTCTGTGAACAGCCTTCTATGCTGATTGTATCCATAAACACACCACAGGTGGTGGACAGTCCTTTCACCCATCAGGAGAGGGGCTCCACCTGACCTCAACTTTCTGCATCCTGACTCTTGTCTTCATTTCTTGTCCTCCCACCAGAGTTTCAAAGAGCTGCACAGGATACAGCAATTTGGGACACTTTTTTTTTTCTCATTCTACAACTTTTGTAATGTCAGGAGTCCAAAAAGATCAAGAGCTAAAAATGATATAGGGGAAAACCTAACTCCCAGTCTATTAATGTCAGATATGCTGAGTTCAAGTCCCTGAAATCAAAGAATAAATTCCAAGAAACAATGGAGGTTAAGAGTAGGAAAAATTTATTGAGACAGATCCTGAGAAACAAGAGGGAGATTCAAAAGTAGGTTGCCACAGAGCCCACTTCTCGGAGAATATTTATAGAGCAAGCTCACCAGACAAGTACAAAATCATGAGATAAGTACAACATGGATCAAAACGATGATCAACCAATAAGATTACAAGTATAGCCACTTAGGTAATATTGATCCTCTAGGGGAGCAGGTCATATAGAAAATGGACATGAAAAAGAACAAAGACGTTTTCAGGAATGGATGAGTCCTGAGGTTCTTGTCACCTGGGTGACTGACACCTGTCTAGTCTTTATTAGATCAAGTGATACCAGTTATAGTATAAACTTCAAGTTATCACTTACCTCGGGGAGGCCTGTGGGCCTGGTCATTCAGTCTTTATCTTGAGGCCTGGCCTTTGACAGATGTGCCTCCAGCCACAGTTATTTTCTCATATTCTACACTGACTCCCTCAAGGGCCTGGCCCTGTCTGACTACCCATAATATTGCTACCCAATTTAGCTGTCTATAATGAAGCACTTGAAAAACATCAGATGTAGGAGGGACACTCTGACTGCTTCCTTTCTACCTGAAAGGAGGACGTAAAATGTCCCATGGGAAGTCTGTCCTCCGGACCAGGAAGTTTAGCTCATTCTTATCACGAGGGACAGGGAGTTGAGCCAGGATTATCGGAACAAACAAACCTACTAAAGTAACCTCTATCTTCCGTTAGGTTCCCCATGTATTTCCCAGTCACTTTCTCAGAATGCACTTTCTTTAGCCTTTTTCTTTGTCTCATCATAGCTCCACAGTATGTCATTCTCTGTTAAAATGGCCTACAAGTTCTCAGGCCTATTCAGTGCTTTGCATTTTTATTTCTTTTCTATGAAGGTTCCCATGCCACGTAACAAATACAACATCAAGTAAACTTTTCATACATTTTACATTAATCTGTCTCTTTTTCAGGGTAATTCCTTGGCTCAGTCACAGAACAGAGAAATTAGAGGGAGAGGTTTTCTTCCACTATCATGTATAAGCAAAGAAATGACAAGAATGTCCTAAACTGCCCAGACAACAAGTAGAAGCCACATCTACATTTCAGATATGTTGAAATGAGAAAAATTACATATCTCTGGATCTGTAAAATATGGAACTAAAGCAAAGATCAAAAACCAGAAAATAAAGAAACAATAGACATCATGAACAAAGCCAAAATGAAATTTTCAAAAAGACTAGTAACAAACCTGTGGAGAAATTAACCTAAAATAAAAGAAGTTAAGACTCAATATGAGTAATGAGTAAATCATCTAGTATTATGGTTTTATATGTCCTTTTCATTTCGTGTTTCTCTAGGAATTTACATTGTTGACTTGTTTTGATTTGTTTTTCCTCTAATACAGAAAGGCTAGGTATCCATGTAGAGACTTATACATGTGTAGAACTTCTAAACAGTTTATAAGAATTGATTATAGTTATTGTAAAAAACAGAGAGGAAAAGAAAGCATTCTAAAGGATAAAACTGCATGTATGTTTAAGTGTTAATAACCATATTAATAATCATAATAATAATTAATAACCATATTACTAAGTTTTTGTTAGATAGATGAACAGAGCTGATTGCAGTCTCACTGTTTAAATGTCTACTTTGTATGCTTTACTTTTGTAACTTGAACAACTAATTCTAGGAGGAAAATATGTAATTGTCAACTAGTGATTTCTTACTGGTTTTTGTTTTTGTTTTCATTTTTTTTAAATTTTGTATTATTTCTACCCTCCTTCTGTTTCATTTTTTTCTCTAAATAAAAAATTTAAAAATATGAGTAATGAAAAAGAATCACAATTGTGTGTATATGCATATATGTTTCAAATATTAAAAATATAACTTTGTGAATATATATTTTAAATCTTAAATGAAATAAACAACTCATTAAAAAAACTTACCAATACTGAATCAACCAGAAATATAACTGTAATAACTATTGGTACCTTTTAGGTCAAGTTTTCCCAAACTTATTGTATTTTGGGAATGCACTGGTTATTTTTAACCCTTTGTTCTTTGATGTTAATTTTAGAATTGGCCTGTTAAATAACAGGAGGGTTACTGGGATTTTAATTAATTACATTGAATAAGTTAACTTGGGTATATTAATATTTTATAATATTAAGATTTCTTGTTTGTGAACAATCTGCATGCCATCAGCAGAATAGATTTTTATGACATGTCAAGTAAACACATAAAAATACTCTTCAAAACTGAAAACTGTCATATTAATATCAAAAAGGTTAAAACTGAGAAATACAATGTTGACATTTTTATAAAGCAACTCCAAAAAGATGACAGAAAATTATGCTTTTTTAAAGTTACAAAAAATATATTACTTGAATATAATTAATATAATGCTATTTTTATTTTAAAAAGCCAGGATATGAAAAACACAAAATTTGGCATATTGTTTACCTTAAAAGGTAGAGGAAAAGCATATGAATTAGACTAGATGCACATGTATTCATTACATTGTTTTATAAATTCATATATGTTATATTGTGTTGTTTTGATGTATCACATATACAAAACATCATAGTACAAAGAAAAAAAAGGTCTGGAAGAAAAAAAATAAAAAGGTTAACAATATAACCATTGGGTTGTGAAACTGGGATATTTTTTCCCTTCTCTACAATTTTATGTTTTCTATAGTACACATGCAGTACTTTATAATGAAACAAGTTTGTTTATTTTTATCTTCAACACATACGGAATTCAACATGCTTATCTTCACTTATTCCCCATACCCTCTGTTCACTTCTGTAAGTCTTACTGCAAACCTTTAAAATAACCCATTTCTATTATCTATAACACATTTCTCAGCTGTCTTTTCACATTTTTATTAGATGATAGTGACAACAGTAGCTGAAATGTGCTGAATGCCTACTATGTGCTCTTATTTTTTAAGTATTTAGTGCGTATATTTGTTTACTCTTACTAAAACCCTGGCAGAATTATTATTTTCATTTTAAAAGTATAGAAAAGGAAGCCTGGTGCTTCTTTCAGTAGCTTTGCTAAGCCCCTTGCCCAGACTCACACAGCAAAAAGAGTAGTTGCCCATTACCAACAGGAAAAATGTGACAGCTTGCATTTTACAGTCCTGTTTTGTGGCCCATTGTCTCAGAAATAACCCACGAGATTATTCTACACACCATCAAAAAGCAGGAAGAGGACTCATGGAAAATTTATTAAATTTCCTGATCTAATAAATTCAAACAGCAATTGTAATTACTGCTGATGACAGAACTTCCTGACCAAAATCAGTATCTGTCTCAACAAGCAATGTTTGGCTATTCTCAGTCTAATCAAGACAAGCAGAAACCTCAATGACGTCAGCAGTGGTTAGTGTCAAAGAGTCCTCAGCTTCATCAGGCTCCAGGGACTCCTGCAATTTGGCTCACCTTTCAAAGAAAGGAGCAAAAAGTGCATTAGCTGTGCAACTGATGATGAGAAGAAGTTTCAGTGACTATCCTACTTTCCTTGTGTGTAGATATTTCAAATATAATGCTGAGATAATCGATCATGTGGGTTGCAAATACCATGGAAAATAGATGTTACTGATTTCCTAAGCAGCATCATGCTGGGATACTGAGGCCACATCAATCCACTGGCATTGCTTTTCAACCCAAAGTGGCCTGAGTCATCACCAAGCAACTCACTGAATTCTAGTCTAAAAAAATCCTCAAACATATCACTTTGTCTGCCCAAGCCCAGTACCAGTGCCTTTTTGAAGTATATTTCAGTCTTCTTTTTTCTCGTCTTAATTTCCTCATACCTCAGCACATGACTAAATCTTTGGAAGCCCTAATTCCCTTCTTCAAAAAAGTTTTTGATTTAGTTTTATGTTATGGACATGTGTATCTTATTGGAAAAAGTAAAATTTCAAATCCAAAATAACAGGAAAATTTAGGTATATTTGTATGGGCTAGCCTGTATCGTAGATGATCAGTGACCACTGAGAGTTTCATCAGACCAAGCTGGTGGCTCAATCAGCTATCAAGAAAGAGAAGAGCCATACTCCAGTCTAGTAGCTGGGTTAGTCTACACAGAGAAATCGACTCAAAGAATCCTTCTATCAAAAGAAAATCTATAATTTAGAATACTGAATCACTTATACCCCCTCACAGTTGGTTTAAAGGAATAATTTTCTAAGTGTAAAACCTAAAACATGCCAAAATTCAATTTTTTAAATTTTATTTTAAAGAGAATAAAACCAAGCAAAATAAAATAAAACAAAGCCAATCAAAACAAATCAACATAAGTGCACAGGACTTCAAAACAATACAAAATTAACAATGGTCACCATGCCTCTTGTCGTCTACAAAATAGCTATAGATACTTTCAGACATAGTAAAAATCAAACAAAACAGAACAGAATATAAGCAATAAAAACAAAACAATGAATGCAATAAAAGACTTCAAAACAAGACAATAGTAAATCCAAAATGGTTACCATAACATATCTTGCTATCTTTGAAGCAGCTGCCCATGCCATATAATATATAATAAAATCAAACAAAACAAAACAGAATAAAACCCAACCCAACAAAATAATGAAAATGATACAGGATATCAAAACAAGATAATAGGGAATTAACAGTGGCTACCACCTTCAGAAGGAGATCCCCATAGATGCCACACTGTGAACTGCCATCCTCTGAACCTATGATCAGACCACCGGCCCTAGACCTGCAAAGTCAGTGAAACACCAAACACCACAGGCATCAAATTGCATTTCATCTCAATAGCTAGGGTCTCAACCTGTGTTTCTCCAGATCAGCTGGTTGCTTATGGGGGGAAGGGTTGTGGGAGGAGTTGGCTCTTCTTGTTTGCCAGCCCATGCACCAGAAGAGGCTGGAGCCTGGCCATTATGCCCCCGGTGGTGGCAGCCCATGCCTGGTACTGATTTGGAAGGAGAGCTTGCTTTTTGCTAACTTCTTGTTCTCTTCTCCTGCAGTCTGCAAATGGAGCTGGCTCATGGGAAAAGGCTGAGGTCTGGCTGTCTCCTGGTGGCAGCAGCCCACACATGGCACTGGTTTGCAGGGAGGGCTTGCTTCTTGTTAACTTCTTGTTCTCTTCCCAAAACTTAATTTTCAAAACTGAGAAAAACTTGCAGTAGGGAAAGAGTATAGACTCTGTACTCAGGTTGCTTTGGTTCAAATCCCCCTTACTGTCATTTGTCACATGCATGTGATCCTTAAAGAACACTAACTGAATTCCTCAGCTCCAGTCCCACACCTGTAAATACAATGATAGGATCAACACCATAAATTATTGTAGTGTTCAATATTACTCCACCTGTGAAGTGTGGTTCATAATAATAACTCTATAAAACACAGAGAAGTGTGGGGTAAGATGGTAAATAGAACACTCCAGTGACCAACCCTCTGTAGAAACATCTATTTGAATAACTATTCTCTCTTTGAAACACCTTCATGAGAGCTAAGGAAACCAGATGAGAGGTCATAATACCTGTTTATAGCACAGTAATAAGAAAAGACACATTGAATTGGTTATCAAGGAGAATTTTACATTATCTACGTCACCCCATCCCCAGCCCAGGTAGTACCACCCAGAGAAACCCCATCTACTTGAGGGAAAGAAAGGGAAATGATCATAGGTCTCTGCATTAGGCCCTAATATAGGGACCAGCACAGAAAACCCAGCACCAACTCTTCCATGACCTATCTCTGTAGCAGGCAGGTACCTGGAAAATGGACTCCATCTACTCTCTGCATCACTGCCAGCCAAATCAACAATCTTGGGCTTCAGACAACCCTGGATAGAAGGCTGACATCAGCCTCCAAGGGCATCGGACTTGCACGCAGTGCTGTGCCATCTTTAGAAGCCATTAGATTCCAGCCTGGCCACTCCTGCTGGTCCTAGGCTTATTATACCCTTAGCACCAGCCTTGAGCCAGGGTCCAGGTCAGATGGCCAGCCCAGATTCTCTGGACAGTCTTATAAAAGAAAAGTGTTTCCAGACAAAGCCAGTCCATGAAGTCTGGAATAAGCATCTATTTAATCAAATGCATAGGCATCAATACAAGACTGCAAGAAGCAAGAACAATCAGGGAAACACAATATCACCAAATGAGAAAATAAACTGCCAGTGACTAGCTCTAAACAAACGGAAATGTATAAAACCTGTTGAGAAAGAATTCAAAACAGCTAATTTAAGGAAGCTCAACAAACTTCAAAAGAAAACAGAGAGACAATTCAAAACTTATAGGAAAATAATAAGTGAACAGTATGAGAAACGTAACAGAGAGATTGAAATTATTTTTGAATCCAGCAGAAATCTTAGAACTGAAAAATAGAATAAGTGAAATTTTAAAATGTAATAAGGTGCATCGCCAGCACAATCAATCAAGCAGATGAAAGAATCTATGAACTTGAAGAGAAGTTAACTTGAAAAACATAGAGGATAAAAAAGAATGAAAAGCAATGAAGAAAAGCTGCAGAATTATAGGACCAAATAAAAATATTTGAGTCAATGGAATTAAAGAGAGAAGAAAATGATATAAAAATAGAAGGCTTATTTTAAGAAATAATAACAGAAAAATTTCCAAACCTTTTTCAAGGGATGATCAGATGCCTGCAATCAAATAATACTATCCCAGGGCATACTGTCAAAAATAGAAGACAAAGAATGGATATTGAAACGAACAAGAAGAAAGAAACAAATAACATACAAAGGATTTGCAATATACTAACAACAAATTTCTCAGCAGAAACCCTTAAAAACTGGGAGAGCAGGATGACATGTTCAAAGCACAGAAGGAAATATACTGCTATCCAAGAATACTGCATTCAGCAAAGGTTGAGGATAGATAAAGACTTCCCCAGATCCCCCACCAAAAAGTTAAAAGAATCAATTACCATCAGACCTGTTTTACTACACAGTAAAAGGAGTTCTTTGAGTAGAAAGAAAAACTCTTGAATAATCACAAAAAAATTTGAAAGTATAAAACTAATTGATAAAAGTACACAGTCAAATGTGGTATACCTTAATACTATAATGGAGGTGTGTAAATTACTAATATCTTTAGCATGAATATTAAAAGTAAAAAATATTAAAAATAATAAGTACAATAACTTTATAGAGAATGTACAAATACATGGATGTAAATTGTGATGTCAAAAATTCAAGATGGTAGGGAAACTGGAGTAAAAATGCAGGGATTAGAGAAGGAAAAGATGATGGATTGATAGACAATTGATACAGCCTCCCCTGAGAGAGAGAATGAATGCTGTCATAAAATGCCCTGGAGAGGTCCAGACAGAGGGAGAGGGAGCCTCTCGACCTAGGAAGAAACTAAAGGCAAAAGAGCTGGTCAAACACGCAGTCCTGGGGTACACTGTAGAAGCTGAGATTAGTGGCCACAGCACTCTCCAACTGCCTGAATTCGAGCTGCTGCTGCGACTGACCAGAGTGGCCTGAACACGCTGGAGCACCTAAAACTGTGCCACTGCAATTAACCAGTTGCACTGAAGACTGAGGTTGGTGAGCCTAATGGAGAATGGAGCCAGCAAGGGACCTCCATTAAACTGCAGTGAGTACTGGGAATAAGACACCTCCACGGGAAGGGCGCAACTAAATGGGTGACATGTTGGAAACGGGTAGGAGGAGCCTGAACTAGGAAGGACAGTGACTTCAGTTGGTTGCTACCTATCCAGAGCAGATTGGTGGGATCTGCTTGGCCTGGGTCATGCCCCTGGCTGGAATCCAATAAGTTGTCCCAAACCAATTCCTGACACGTAGCACACACTAACCCAGTAAAGGCCCCCGAAGGTTGACTGGCCTGGTAAGGAGGAGCCAGCATATGCAGGCTCTGCCTACACCTCAATGACCAAAAGCAAATAGGAGAGGGCAGAAATCCCTCACCAGCGTGCTTCAGAAGAACCATAACCAACAAGGAAAGGGGCTGGGACCTCCACTATACACCTGTATGGAAGAAACCAAAACCATGACAAGAGAGAGAAACAAGAAAAAGCCCCCAGCCCAAAACCCTAAGAACACTGATCCAGGAGAGGGAAAAAAAAAAGCAACTGAGGGCAGCAAACATGCAACATCAGACACGGCTTCAATGGACATTAAGAGATATCTTCAGGACCTTGTAGTCGAGCTCAAAACTGAAATATTAAATCACGTAAAGCAAGATATAAGTAGATTAATAAAAGAAATGCCAAGCATCTCTCAAGAAGACACAGATGGAAGAAGAGAGGAACACAAAAAAAGGAAAGAAATGTTCAATAAAGAATATAGAGAAAACTTAGAATACATGAAGCAGATTCAAACAGACTACCAGGAAATTAAAAACTCCATTGAAAGCTGGCAAAACTGCTTAAAAGAAACTAAGGATAGACTATCAAAACTTGAAGACAAGTTTGCAATGTGTGATTATGAAAGTAAAGATCTCTTAAAAATAACAAGGAAACAGGTAGTAACAATACAAAAGCTAGAAGACAAGAAGAGAATCTATCATTTAAGAACAAGAAACATGAACAAAGAAGCAGGAATAAAAACAGGTGAATTACAAAGGCTATTCATGGAAATAATTAAGGAAAACTTCCTAACCATGGGAAAAGAAAATGATATTTGGTTATGTGAGGCATACCGAACTCCAGCCACCTACAACCAAAACAGAGCTACACCAAGACATATAATAATCAAGATACCAGAAATTCAATATAAAAACAGAATATTAAAAGCCACCAGAGAAAAGAAACAGAGTACCTATAAAGGTAAGCCCATCAGGATCACAGCTGACTTCTCAACACAGACCATTAGATCAAGGAGAGCCTGGAGTGAAGTATTCCAAGCCCTGAAAGAAAATAACCTCCTGCCCAGATTGATGTACCCTGAAAAACTGTCACTACAAATTAATGGAGAAACAAGATGCTTCCATGACAAAGAGGAACTGGGGGAATTTGTGACCACCAATCCAACCCTACAGAGAATACTGAAGGACATTCTAGAGAGAGAGAAAAAAATACCAGGATTTTAGGAACAGTGGCAGAAAAGCCTCAATGAACAGGGCAGACAGTGGAATGAAGAAGAAAAGTAGACAAACAATGGCAGAAAAATAGCATAGCAGAAATGAGGCAGAGAAGGTTGGCTATAATCTCTAACATAGATGGCCTTGATACACTAAAAAAAGACAGGCAGAGTAGATCAGGAGGTAGGGTCCATTGAGATGCTCTGTATAGGAAACATAATCAACCTGAGAGAGGGTTTATGGGCCAAAAATCAAATATGAGAAAACAATGCTCTATGTGACAGGGAGCCAGAGAGAAATAGGGGCAACTCAACCACCACCTGTAGATAGGATGGAAAGACAGGATACTTACGTGCAGTAGAGAACTACTCAGTGATAATGAAGGAAAACCTTTAGGCTTTTGTAAGTAAAGGAATAAACTAGAGATCAAGTCCAGGAGTGAGAAGGTTCAGAACCACATAGGTAAAAAGCAGGCTGCCCCCCAACCTAAAAACTGAGGGAGTTGGTGGGACTCAAAATGCATAGCACCCTGTGGGAGTGAAAGGGGTGGAATAGTCTAAAAAAAGAAGGCAGAGGATTTGTTAATAGTGTACCAGGATTTAAAACCCACGTTACTCACACCACTCTGCTTAGATGAATTATATTCTGTTCCAGTTTGTCTACTTGTACTAGATTTGAGGGCACAGACAGTTATCCTGAAAATAGCAGGATAGAGTATGGTAATCATCCTTAATTTCCTATTAACTTAATCTGAAGCTCTGTATAACTTACACTGTTTTACCATGACTGATCTTAATCGAATCTGGTTTCTTAGATTGCTGTTTTGTATTGACAGATTTTATTCAAGGCTGTTATGATTGATAGTATCAAGTCTGAGAGTATAGGCAACTACACTGAAGATGACAAGATTCACTAGGATACCCACTCTAGTTTGATTACTACCTGCTTTGAAGTTTTACATTGTCTACAATGTTTGGTTTTTACTAATATTGTTATGTACTGCTATATTCAACTATATTGCTATATTCAATTATACCTGATGATATAGACAATTCTATTGAAGATAACAAGAGACAATACAGTAACCATTGTAGATCACCTTGTACTGTGGTTTTATATGACTTTTTGGCTTCATATTTTCATAGGAATTTGGTTTGTTTTGTCTTGCTATGTTTTGTTTTTCCTTCTAATACAGAAAGGATAGAAATACATATACTCATGCATGCATAGCTGTTTACAGTGTCACTGTTTGAATGTTTAGTTTTAAGCTTTAATTTTGTAACATGAGCAACAATTTCTAAGAGGACAATATGTAATTTATCAACTAGCAATTTCTTACTGTTATCTTTTTTTAAATTCTGTATTATTTCTACCCTTTTCCTTTTTTTTCTCTTTAAATTAAAAAGAAAATTCAGGGGTTTTTGGTGTGTGTGTGTGTGTGTGTGTGTGTATTGGCTAATTACATCTATCTTAAGGGAACTTGTTTCCAAAATGCATAAAGAACTCTTATACTTAAAAATAGTAAAGCAAATAACTCAACTTTCAAATTTAAAGGAACTTAGTAGACATTTCTCAAAATACATATATACAAATGGCTAATAAATACATTAAAAAATGTTCATCACCATTAGTCCTTAATGAAACACAAATCAAAACCGCAATGAGATACCACTTCACACTCACTGGGATACCTATAGTTTTTTAAAAAACAAAACAAAACAAAAACAACAGACAATACTAACTTTTGGCAAGGCCCTATAGGAAAACTGGAGGCCTCACACATTGCTGATAGAATTAGAGAGGGATGCAGACACTTTGGGAAATTGATAATTATTAAATGGGTTAAATATGATATGGATCAATACTTCTATTCCACATAACCATCCAAGAGAAATGTCCATACAAATACTTGTATATTGTAATGATTGATTCATTGTGTCAACTTGAGAAGTTTAGAAATATAACTAAGTGACTCATCAAGGGGCCAGAAAGCTCACTTTGTAAACATCCTGAGCCTGTGCCAGAGGAGGACACAGAGATGGTGTAAGTGCTACACCCACCCTAGGGCAGTTAGCTTGCTTACAATACAAGGAAGAAAAAGAAGCTGGCTATGCCTCCCTCACATGCACACATTTTGCTCTTGTTGCTTTTGCTATCTCCCACCACCATAAACTGTTGCCCTTCACCATGCTACTTTGCCTTGGAGCCAGTTGATTAGGTACTGAAACCTCCACAGACTGTGAGCTAAATAAACCTTTCCTTCCTTAATTTTAGGCATTGGGTATTTTGTTTCAGCCAAAAAAGAAACAAGTAACTAAAACATATATGAATATTCATACCAGTACTTTCTATTATAGCCAAAATGAAAACAAGTGATAGTGAGCTGAAGAATGGATGAATTATACATGTCATATCCATGTGATGGAATATTATTCAGCAGTGAAAAGGAATAGAGTGCTAATACATGCTACTACATGAATGAACCAAACATTGCTAAAAGAAATCAGACATAAAGAACCAGATATTATATGATATATCTGGAATAGGCAAACTCATAGAGGCAGAGAGCAGACTAGTGGTTGCCCAGGTAGGGAAGATAAATGGGGAGTGGCTTCTAATGAGTGCAGGTGTTCTTTGGGGATGGTGGTAATGAAATTTATCATGGTGATGTCTACACAGCTCTACAGCTATGCTAAAAATCACTGGATTTTGAACTTTAAATGTGTAAGCTACATAGTGCTATTATCTGATGTATCCCACAAAATTCATGGATTCAAACTTAATTGCCAGTGCAACAGTACTGAGATGCAATAGCACAAACAGATTAAGATACATGGAATAGGAATTATATGTCAATAAACATGTTTTTCAAAAACTAAACAAGGTCATGATTTTGATCCCTGGTACCAAAATATAATAATAATAATAATAATAATAATAATAATAATAATAATAACTGCTACCCTCTCCAAAATTCCCCCCATCCATTTTCTTCTAAGTTGGCTCACTTTTTGCCCAAATGGGAATCAGATGTTTAGTCATTTCATTAGCAGCTACAACCTGGGGTATCTTCTAGAATGTAGCTCATTTTGCTCTGGTCAACTTAGATTACTTCAAATCTCAGTCTCTCATGTCTCTAATTTCTCCAGATTCCCAATAATGATCAGATTCACTGTGTTACAAAACTTGGCAAAGAAGCTAAATTTATGAACCAATTCAACCTCTACTCATCTTAAAGTCTAAGTGTCCATTTCCTAGTATAATGTTCCCCTGTCACCATTGTGAGCTGCTGTCTAGACCCATGTTACTGATACCATGAGCTAGAACCGACAATTTATCTAGATGAAGGGTGTGAATGAATAAAATTGGGATGAGGTGAGAATTGTTTTCCAAGAGATCGGTTCATCTATGTCTGTTGTCGGGAGTCTAGCAGATACAATAAAAAAGCTCCCTTGGGAGACATTGTTGACATGAAAATTTCTGCCTCTGGGAGTGCAAAGCTCTACTCTCCAGAAAGCAAGAGAGCCAGATCTGAACCAACCCAATCAGACAGTGCAGTGGTAATACCTCCTTTCCTGACCTCTTCTTTCCTTTATGCCTATCCTATTTATTTAAATTTTTAGTTTCATTTGTTTCCTTCTTGACCTTGTTTATCTGAATTGTTAGACTTTGCCTAGAGCAATAATCTATGTATTTTGTAATCCATGAACACAACCCTTTTTACCAAGTATTTCCCATAATTCCATTTGTTGTGCTTTTTTGTTTCTCTATTTTTTTTTCTCTAAATAGACCAGAATGCAAAATATCCCTGCAGATGTTGGACTTGCATGCTAGTCCCTCAAGGACTTAGAGAAACATGATATAACTTTGCTCATGTATTTCATACCAAAACCCTACCCTTTCTAGCTATGTATTTTATTCTTCTGACTTTCAAGAACCTTGAGCTATTTTAAAAATTCTTTCATACAATAAGTATTTTTTACACTTCTGTTATATTCCAGGCATTGTGCCTATCTCTGGGGGATCCAGTGGTGAGTAGAATAGACATGTCCTTGTCCCTGAGAAACTATTGACAGAAAGTAGAAAACCATCACTAAAAAAATAAAAGCATTAAATACTGATGAACAACCAACATCACATTAAATAGGGAAAAGTTGAAAACGTTCCCCTCTAAAATCAGGAACAAGACAAAGAAGTTCACTATCACCACTTCTGTTCAACATAATACATTAGCTACAGAAATTAGGCACAAGAAAGAAATAAAAGGGACATGTACAGGAAAGGAAGTAGTCAAATTACCATTATTTACAAATAAAATGATACTTTACACAGAAGACCCAAAGAATTCCACCAGAAAACTCTTAGAATTAATAACCAATTTCAGCAATGTAACAGCATGCAAAATCAGTAACACTTGTGTATATCAATAATAAATTCAAAGAGAAAGAGATTAGGAAAATAATGCCATTCACAATAGCATTGAGAAAAATTAAATACCTAGGCCTTCACCTAGCCAAGAAAGTGAAAGCCCTCTAAAACAAAAACTATAGTACTCTGAAAAACAAGATTGAAGAGGACATCAGAAAATGGAAACATGTCCCCCTACCATGCCTGAAGAGGTAGAACTAATATTACCAAAATGACCATACTCTCAAAACTGATATGCCAATTTAATGAAATTTAAATTTAATCAAAATCCCAACAGCACTCCTCAATGAACTAGAGAAAGCAATCCTAAAATTTCTATTGAACCAGAATAAACCCAGAGTAGCAAAAGCAATCCTAGGCAACAAGAGCAAAACAGAAGGCATCACAGTACATGACTTCAAGCTATACTACAAAGAAATCATAATACAAATGGCACAGTATTAGCACAAAAACAGACATGGATCAACAGAACAGAATAAAGGATGCAGAAACAACCCCAGACACTTTCAGCTATGTGATCTTTTACAACAGGGCCAAAAACATAAGCTGGAGAAATGATGGCTTATTTAACAAATAGTGCTGGGAAAACTGACTATCCATAATAAAGAAGATTGAAGTTGGACCCTTGCCTCATTATTTATCACACTTGTTCTCAAGGTTCTGCCTATCTTAATCTGGAACATCCTCTGTTAGAGTTTAACTTGTATCTACTTTCTCTTTCCTGGGAAGAGAACAGGAACAAGCAGAGTTAAAATACACCTGTTGCAGATTAGAAGATGCAAGCACAACTACAAAGACACTCAGCCACCTGATATTTGACAAAGGGGCTAAATATGTCCACTGGAAGAAGGATAGTCTCTATTTAATAAATGGTGTTGGAAAAATTGGCTCTCTACATGCTGAAGACCGAAACTAGATCCATGCATATCACCATGCACAAAACTAAAGTCTAAATGGATCAAAGACCTCAATATTAAAACAGTAACACTAAATCTACTGGAAGACAAGGTAGGTAGAAGTCTTGGAGACATAGGGGTAGGCAGAGAATTTATGAACCAAACACAAACTGCACAGGAAGCACTTCAAAGAATCAACAAATGGGATCTCACATTATTGAAAAGTTTCTGCACTTCAAAGGAAATCACCAACAGAGTGAAAAGAAAACCAACAGAGTGGGAAAAAACTTTAACCAGCAACCCCTCAGACAAAGGACTTGTGTCCAGAATATATAAAGAATTGAAAAACATCAAGCCCCCCAAATTCAAAGACCCTCTCCAAAAATGGGCATCTGAGATGAACACACTGTTCTCACAGAAAGATATACAAATGACAAATAAATGCATGAAGAAATGTTCACTGGTCATTCAAGAAATGCAAATTAAAACAGCATTGAGATTCCACCTTACTCCAGAAAGAATAGCTGCCATCAAGAAATCAACTGATAACAAATGTTGGCAAGGCTGCGGGGAAAAAGGAACACTGCTCCACTGTTGGTAGGAATGTAGACTGGTGCAACCATTATGGAAATCCATATGGAGAATTCTCAGAAGACTAGGATTGGAAGCCCCATTCAATCCAGCTATCCCCTCCTGGGTATTTTCCCCAAAGAACTGAAAAGTTCATATCACAATGATATATGTGCACCCATGTTCATAGCTGCACAATTTGTGATAGCTAAATCCTGGAAACAACCAAGATGCCCATCAACTGCAGAGTGGATGAAAAAGATGTGGCATTTTTATACAATGGAATATTACTCAGCTATAAAAAAGGATGATCTTGAGGCCTTCATAGGCAAATAGAGACAACTTGAGACTATCCTCATTAGTGAAATAAATAAAACTCATATTTATAAATATCATATTGTGTCTCTAGTGTAAAAAGTAAATAAGATCTACAAGTGTAATAAAACCAAAATGTGTAATTGCTATTGTAAAAAAGAGAGGAAAAGAAAGTGCTCTAAGGGATATAACTGCATGTATGTTTGAGTGTGTAAAGTAGATGACCATATTGCTGAACCTTTGTTGGATCTTTGAGCAAAACTGTTTGTAGTCTGACTGTGTGAATATTTACTATGTACCCTTTAACTCTGTAACTTGAACAACTACATCAGAATGACAGTACGTAATTTATAAATTACTGATTTCTTAGTGGGGCTTTTTCTCATTCTTCTTTTCCTTTCTTTCTTTTAGAATTCTGTATTGTTGCTATCCTTTTTTCTGTTTTGTTTTTTTTCTTCTCTTTAAATAAAATTTTTAAAATGTATAATTGCTATTGTAAAAAAAGAGGAAATAGGAAGCGCTATAAAAGATATAGCTGCATGTATGTTTAAATGTGTGGGACTGATGACCATATTTCTAGGTTCTTGTTGGATTGTTGAACAGATCTCTTTGCACTCTCACTGCTTTAGTGTCCACTTTGTGTGCTTTAATTCTGTAACTTGAATAACTATTTCTAAAAGAACAATATGTAATGTATCAACTAGTGATTTCTTACTATTTATCTTCTTTTCTTGAAATTCTGTAATATTTCTACCTTTTTCCTGTTTTTTTTCTCTTTAAATAAAAAATATGAAAAAATACACCTGTTGCATCACATATGTCTAAAACAAGAATCACAGAACAAACCATGTAGAAGTCATTCACAAAAACAGCCCAGAAAATGCTGCAGAATTCCCTTATTCTAACCACATCTTACTGAACACTTATGGTATTCAGATAGTGTCATGCGTCCTTCTTTAGTTAACTCAGTCCTTCTTTAGTTAACAAAGTCAGCTCAAATGGGGAAACCCTGCATTTTTAGATAGCAAGTATAATCCCCTAACCAGAACATCAGTGGCTTTACTAGACAGTCTCATTTTAAAGGATTGTCTCATCTTGTACCACATTTTAAGGAAGTCTCTGTGTTGTGGCTTAGATCTAGAATGTCCCCCCAGATCCTCAAATGCTCAGAGGTGGAGTTTTGGAGGGTGATGGCTATGGGAGTGCGATATTCATCTTTGAATGATGTGTTCACAGCTGAATGTGCTATTAAGTGGGGCCTGGTTGGAAGAGGCTGGCTAGTGGAGCATGGTGTAGAAGGGTATATCTTCCTCCTTTAAATTGTGGATATTAACCAGGCATGGCGGTTCATGCCTGTAATCCTAGCACTCGGGAGACTGAGGCAGGAGGACCATTGTGAGTTCGAAGCCAGCCTGGGCTACAAAGTAAGTTTAAGAGCAGCCTGAACTGCAAAATGAGACCCTGTCTCAAAAAGGCAAAATAAATAAATTGTGGATATTGGGTATTTTGTCCCAGTGACAAGAAAGTGACTGAAACACTGCCTTTACTAAAAAATAAAGGTGACCCCATAGCTGAAAGGACAAACCAACTGGCAGCCACATTGGTCTCCCACCAATGCTCATGTTCAAACAAAAATCTGCCTATTTCATTTAGTCCTATTGTGTCTACTTCTGCCTCCCCTAACTCTGATGAAGGGAGAGTTCAAAGGAATTCAAGGCAAGACACCCACTTGTGACTTATTTATGAAATATGATTTGTCTCCACAGAGGCTGCTTTGGAGGGGAAATTATTTTTCTCTTTTCCAGAGGGACATCATTAGCATAGTGATAATTAATGAAAGGCAACAGCTAGAATGGGTAAATTATAAATAGTTTTAGTCATCCAGAGAGCAGTATGAAATGGTCCTTGTAGGTGGTGTGAAAGCACTCTGGGAAACTGGGCAGGCAGGCAGATAAACAAAGAAGGTGGGCAGATAAACAGAGCTCTATGTGCACATGAGTGTGTGTGTATGTGTGTGTGTGTGTGTGTGTGTGTCCATCTTCTGGAATGTGCACATACAGGCTCAACCATTCCCACACCAGTGGGCTGGATTTTCAGGCAGAAGAACTCATGGATTAAACCCTGAAGCAGAGCCCTCTTGCAGAGCATAGATACTATCAGATCCTTCCTACAGAATGGCCAGGTGGGAATTAGGACGGGTGGAAGGGAGTTATTGGAAAATTGAAAACAGGGAAGTTCTCTTACAGCAACTGCAGAGATTAGTAACAAGAGATTAAAATTAAGATCCACATGGGGAGATGAATGCTGAACGAGCTAGAAAGTGTTTCAAATTGGGTTTGCAGACCAAAGGAATTGTGGGCAACTTGGGAAACTAATAGAGTTGTGTAAGAAACACTGAAAGTAGCAAGGATCTGAACTAATTCCCCGGGAAGGGGGCATTTAATGCCTCAGCAGGAATCTTTCTCCCTCCACAGGTTCACTTTTACACATTCAAGTCTTCTTGTTAAAGAAGATCACAAGCCCCCCCAAAATCACAAGCTCTTGTGAGCAGAAATCTTAACTGTTTTCTTTTTGGCTCTGTCCCTGGAGCCTACCTCTATGCTAACAGAATAAATACTCAAAAATGCTTCTCAAATTGAGAATAAAATAATGGGTGAAAAGATATAGTTCTCATACCATGCTGGACATTGACCAAAGGAAAAACATATTAATAGGCATTTTTTCAGTAAAATCACATTTATTCTTTTTTAAACTAAATTATTGGTCTAAAGTTATTGGTTTTACAGTATTGAGATTTCATGTCACTCCAGAAAGAATGGCTGCCATCTAGAAATTAACTGATAACAAATGTTGGCGAGGCTGTGGGGGAAAAGGAACACTGCTCCATGGTTGGTGGGAGTGTAGACTGGTGCAGCCACTATGGAAATCACTTTGGAGATTTCTCAGAAGACTAGAATTGGAAGTTCCATTCAACCTAGATATTCCCCTCCTGGATATTTTCCCAGAAAAACCGAAAAGATCATGTCACAGTGACAACACATGTGCACCCATGTTCATAGCAGCACAATTTGTAGTAGCTAAATCTTGGAAACAACCAAAATGCCCATCAACCACAGAGTGGATGAAAGAGCTGTGGTATTTTTATACAACGGAATATTACTCAGCTCTAAAAGAGGATGATCTTGAGGCCTTCATAGGTAAATGGAGACAACTTAAGACTATCCTCATTAGTGAGATAAATAAGAATCATATTTATAAATATCACATTGTATCTCTAGTGTAAAAAGTAATAAGAAAGGTAGGAGTAGTAAAACCCAAAATATGTAAATGCTATTGTAAAAAAGAGAGGAAAAGAAAAGCGCTCTAAAGGATAAAACTGCATGTATGTTTAAGTGTATAAGATAACCATATTACTAAGTTTTTGTTGGATCAGAACTGTTTGCAGTCTCACTGTTTGAATGTCCAGTTTGTATGCTTTAATTTTATAACTTGAACAACTATTTCTAAGAAGACAGTATGTAATTTATCAACTAGTGATTTCTTACTGTTTATTTTTTTGAAATTCTGTATTATTTCTACCCTATTTTCTGTTTTGTTTTTTTCTCTTTAAATTTTTTTTTAAAACTCTGTCTCAAACAAAAAATTATTGGTTTTAAATTAAATTATTGGTTCATTTTAGATATACATAATGATCATATTCATCACAGAGAATTTATACCCATACATGGTATATTTTGATTCCTCTTTATTTCCCAATCCCCTTTCCTCCCTTCAATTCCTCTTCTTCTCCCTATTTACAAAGCTTTGTCTCTATTTTATCCCTGAGTATCATTTTTACCTTTTCCCTTCCTTCCTCTACTTCCACTGTAGTTCCTCCTTCTTTTTGAACAATTTCTTCCCATTTCACAATATCTATTGTACATTTTGGTCATTATTTACTCTTTCAGTCTCTTACAGTAGGGAGACAATGTGATGTTTACACATGTGAGTGTAATTTATTTCACTTAAGAGTATGGTCTTGGTCTGGGGATGTAGCTCAGTGGTACACTGCTTGCCTAGCATGCATAAGGCTCTGAGTTAAATCCCCAGTATGGAAGGAAAGAAAGAAAGAAAGAAAGAAAGAAAGAAAGAAAGAAAGAAAGAAAGAAAGAAAGAAAGAAAGAGAGAGAGAGAGAGAGAGAGAGAGAGAGAGAGAGAGAAAGAAAGAAAGAAAGAAAGAAAGAAAGAAAGAAAGAAAGAAAGAAAGAAAGAGAAAGAAAGGGGTCTCAAGTTGCATCTATTTACCTAGAAATATCTCAAGCATATCTTTCTTTATGGCAGAATAGTACTCCATTGTATAAAAACCCCACATCTTCTTTATCTATTGATGGATATTTGGGTTGTTTCCAAGATTTGGCTATTAAAAACTGTGCTGCTATAAACATGGGTGCACATATATCACTGTAGTATGATGTTTTTAATTCTTCCCAGAAGATACTCAGAAGGGGAACAGCTGAGTTGAATGGGACCTCTAATTTGAGGTTTTTGAGGAATCTCCATACTGATTTCCACAGTGGTTGCACAGGTCTACACTCCCATCAACAGTGGAGAAGTGTTCCTTTTTCTCCATAACCCCTCCAGCATTTGTTATTTGCTGATTTCTTGATGATAACCATTCTCTCTGGAGTGAGTTGGAATCTCAGTGTTGTTTGCATGTGCCTGGTAATGAGTGATGTTAAAATTTTCCTATATATTATTTACTGTTTGCATTTCTTCATTTGAGAAGGGTATATTTATCTCAGATATTTATCTCTTTTTTTATTGAGTCTTTAAATTTGGGTGGTCTGATTTTTTCATTTCTTCATATCTTCTTCATATAAATCCTCTGTCTGAAAGACATTGGGTACAATTTTTTCCCACTCTGGGTTGTCTTTTCTCTCTGTTGGTGATTCTTTTGTTGTGCAAAAGATTTTTAATAGGATAAGATCCCCATTATTGATTCTATGTATTATTTCCTGTATGATCAAGGTTTTGTTCATGAAGTCTTTGCTGACACCTACGTCTTCAAGAGTTCTGCCTGTTCTCTCTTCCTGCAGACTCAGTGTTTCTAATTTAATATTTAGACCTTTGATCCATTTTTATTTTAATTTAGTGCATGGTAATAGATAGTTTAGTCTAGTTTTGTCTTTAGCATGTGGAAAGCCAGTTTTTCCATCACAACCTATTAAAGAGGCTATCTTTCTTCCAGTGAATGTGTTTGGCTACTTTGTCAAAAATAAAGTGGTTGAATGTGTTTGGAGTTGTTTCTGCATCTTCTAATCTGTTCCATTGATTCTCAGGTCAGTTTTGGGTGTTTTTTTTTTTTTTTGCCATGTATCATGCTGTTTTTATCACAGTAGCTTTGTACTATAATTTTTGCCTTTGGTTGTATTAATATGGTATATTACATTTATTGATTTGCATATGTTGAACCATCCCTGTATCCCTGGGATAAATCCTACTTGGTCCTGGTGTATAATCTACTCGATGATTTGCTGCATTCTATTTGCCAGAATCTTTTTGAGGATTTTTGCTTCTATGTTCTTTAGGGAGATTGGCCTATAGTTTTCTTTTTTGGTTGGGTCCTTCTCTGTTTCAGGTATCAGGGTAATATTTGCTTCTGGGATGATTTTGGAAGTATTGCTACCTTTTCAATTTCCTTAAAGAGTTTCAGCATTATTGGCATTATTTCTTCTCTAAATTTTTTAAAGAACTCAACAGTGAATCCATCAGGGACTGTGCTTTTCTTCTATGGCAATTTTTAAATTATATTTAGAATTTCATTGACTGATATTGGTATATTTATAATTTTTATATCTTGATTCAGTTTTGGCAATGTATCTGTATCTAGAAATCTATCCATTTCTTTTCTGTTTTCCATCTCAAAGTAGGCATTAATGATTTGGATTTCCACAGGATTCATTGTGATTTCATCCTTTTCATTCCTACTTGCTTGAATTTCAGTCTTTTATTTCCTCTTTTTGATAAAATTAGCCAGAGGGTTATCAATTTTATTTAGTCTTTCAAACAATCAGCTCTTAAAATTATTGATTTTTGTACTGTTTTCTTAGTCTCTAGAGTATCAATTTCTTCTCTGCTCTTTATAATTTATCATCTTGTACAAACTTTGGGTTTGATTTGTTCTTTATTTTGTAGATATTTGAAGTTCAAAATTAAATTGTTTATTTAGGCTCATTCTGTTTTTCTGATGTGAGAGTTTACCATTATGAATTTCCCTCATAGGACTGCTTTCATTGTGTTCCATAACTTCCAGTATGTTGTATCAGTGTTGTCATTCAACTGTAAAAACTGTCAGTTTCTTCTTGAATTTCATCTGTGACCTATTGATTGTTCAGCAGGGTGCTGTTTAATTTCCTTATGTTTATGAAGTTCTTGTGGTTTCTTTTGCCATGGATTTTCTATTTCCATGCACTGTGCTCTGATAGTATGCAAAGGATAATTTCAATTCCTTTGCATTTACTTAAGCATTTTCTATGAGCCAGTATGTGGTCCATTTTGGAGAATGCCACATGTGCAGCTAATAAGAATGTGTGTTCTGATGTTGTGGGGTGGAACACTCTATAGACATCTACTGAGTTCATTTGTTCACAGGTTTGTTTTAATTCTGATATTTCTGTGTTGATTTTTCTGTCTAGTTGATCTATCTAATTGTGAAAGTGGGATAGTAAGGTCCCCCCAATTATAGTAGTGTTAGTGCTTATTTTATTTTTCAGGTCTGTTTATGTTTGTTTTATGTAGCTGGGTGCACTGGTATTTGGTGCATATATACTTATGATTGTTACTCTTTTTCTTGGAGTCTTCCCTTAACATGTATGTAGTGACCTTCTTTGTCTCTTTTAATCAGTCTTGGCTTGAAGTTCACATTGTCTGAAAATAGAATAACTACCCTTGCTTTTTTCTGGGATCCTGCCACATGGAGTATTGTTCTCCATCCTTTGATTTTCAGTCTATGAATTTCTTTTTTTAGTTAAATGTGTTTCTTGAACACAGCATGTTGTTAGGTCCTAATTTTGGATGCATTCTTCCAGGATGTTTCTTCTGATTGGTGAATTGAGACCATTTACATTGATGCTTATAACCAGTGGGTTCTGGTTTATCTTTCTCATTATTTTCCTGTTGTTGGTTCTCTGACTTTCCCCTCTGTTTAATTGCTTGCCCTGCATGTGGCTTCTTTCTATTGGTTTTCTTGTGCTTGGGCTCTTTGTTTTCTCTTTCCAATATATCCTTTGGAGAATTCTGAAGAGTGGTTTGGTGGTCAGGAGTTTCTTCAGTTGTTCTTTGTCAGGGAAGTATCTTATTTCTCTATTGATTCTGAAAGATAGTTTTGTGGGGTACAACATTTTGGGCTTGAGGCTGTTTTCTTTTAGGACTTGAAATACCTCATTCCAGGGTCTCCTTGATTTGAGGATTTGTGTTGAGAAGTTGTGCTGGGATTCTAATGGGCTTTCTTTTGTAGATGATCTGTTTCTTTTCTCTGCTTTTAATATTCTGTCTTATTCTGAATTTCTGGAATCTTATTATACGCCTTGGTGTAGCTTTATTTTGGCCATGGCTGTTTGGAGTTCTATATGATTCATATATTTGTATGTTAAATTCTTCATACATATTTGGGAAGTTTTCTGCCATTATTTCTGTAAATAGGTTTTTATGGTATTTGCACTGTCTCCAGCTTTCTCACCAACTCCAGTCAATCTTATGTTGTTCTTCTTTGCTTAACCATGCAGTAGTTGGATTGATTTTTCATGATCTCTTGCTGTTTTTAAGGCAAGTGTCTTTTCGTGGTCACTAGGCACAATCCTGTCTTCTAGATCTGATATTCTATCCGAGCCTTTTTTGATCTTTTGCATATGTTTTCAATAGAGATTTTAATCTCTTGGATTTCTGTTTGGATCTGTTTCATAGATTCCATTTCTTTTCTATGTTGAGCACTCATGGCTTCCATCATTTTCCTGAACTTTTCTATTTTTAAATCTGTTTGCTCTAATGAATTTCATTTTGATCTTCATTTGTTTTTGAACCTGAGAGATTATTTTTTCTATAACCTTTTCCATATTTTTCATTTCTGTTGCCATCATTTCAGAATGTTCCAGTGTTTGGCTTCCAGTTTCCTCTGTCTCACTGTGCTCCGGACTTGTCCTGGGTGGGCTTTAGGTTGCATTTTGCTTCTGTCTTTTGTCATTTTCTATTTTATTTTATTGTGTTTTCTGTGTGGATGCTTGATGATTTCTTACTGTAGATAGCTTTATCACTAGCATTGAAGCTTCCTTACGAAATGTCTGCTCCTTTATATCTATCCAAGAACCTACCTTCCTAGTTTATTAAGGATGAGAAGTTGCTACCTATTTGGTTCAACATCCTGTCCTTTGGTACTGGACTGTGATGATCCTATACAATCACAGTGTTACCACACAAGGGAAGAAAACTATAATATGTGTAATATCCTGTCTAAACTAGTATAGTTAGCAATAATAAAAGTATTAAGTACAGCCTAGCTACTAACAAACTGTGGTAACTATTAACTTGACATCTATAACCATAGAACCAAATTCTACAGCTATGTAACCAAATGCAACATATGCCAGGAACTTGTATGAAATTATTTTCCCCTTACTAGAGTAATTTTACCCTGTTATAGAGAGGAACAGTGGACTTAAGTGGGACAGGGGACAAGATAGAGCGATGAATGAGGTCAAATATATTAGAAGCAACGCTAGAGGGCAAAGGATGATCAACGAAGTTTTGGGAAACCATAGGACACAGGAGAGAAAGAATGAAAGAGAAAGGAAAGGAGTATTGAAGTGAACCAAAAAGAAACAATGTTTATTCACATGACAATACCATAAAATTGAGATAGTTGAGGAAAGTAAGAAAGAAGATGAGTAGAAGAAAACAAGAAGATAAGAAATTTAAATAGTGGAAAAAAGAAAGAAAAAAAAAGAAAAATAACCACCAAAAGTAAAACAAAACTCAACCTGACAGAAAAAAAGATAATCAGACAAACAAGAATAAAAGTAGCAAAATTCCTTTGGTGTCCACAGTTCTGTGGTAGTGTCCAAATCCGATCCCAGAAATGTGCTGGGTACTCCAGCCACGTTGGCAGCGGGATTTGTGCTGGGTATGGGATTGATCTCAGCCTCTGGAAATGGGGGTTGGCACTGGTCTTCTGTTGCTTGAGTTCTCCCAGAGCCTTTGGATATATAGCAGCAACCCCACCTGCCTCTGCTCTGTGTGTCTGTGTGCTGGAGCACAGCACTGGTTCACAGCACTGGTCCACCTAACTTACCAAATGCCAGCTCATAGTATCACTGTTGCTTTGGACTTCTCTACACCACTAGTCCTGCCTGGGCCAGCACATGCGTCCATGCTGGCATCTGCTGTCTCTGGTCCCACCTCCTCATTAATTCTTACAGTGGCAAAGAATCCACTGAAGAGCTCATTGGAGAGCAGAAAGAGGGGTTTGCAATGTAATCGATATAGTAAATGATGGGATGAATGCTCAGCATTACAAATTTATATTTTCTCCCAATTCATTCTCCAGATATCTCCCCCTTTAATACTTCTCCAACACAAAATGGGTTCACTCTCGCACCATCACTCTCTTGTGTGTTCTTCCCCCCACCCTTACAAAGTGCAAAGTAAAATGAAAAGTTCTACTGTTGCCTATAAAAAAGAAAAACTTACTCCTATGGCATGATTTAAAGAACAAGAATCAGCATTCCCACATATGATGGCAGCTCTGGCTGTACTCTTCTTTGCTGTGGGGTACATACCCAGCCCTTGAAACTTCCAGCTAGAGATAAGCCTTAGCATAGGTGAAATATGAGATGTGATAAAAAATACAATGACTGTTTGATTATTTTTTTAAATTATTACAATAAAAGACACATTGCCTCAAAACACTCCCTTATTTCTAACACACTTGCTCCATCATTCTTGCCACTTTCTGAAGGAGTTCTGGAAGTTCTCTTTTGTGAGTGTGTTTAGTTGCATTATTGTGGCTTCCTGGGTGTTTTGAATGAGTCAAAACATTTACCTTTTATGATCATTTTTACTTAGGGCAAAAAATCACAAGTTTCACCAGCACCAGACCCAGTAAATAAAGTAGATAAGGATACACATTAATGTTTTGATTTTATTTGACAGAAATTGCTATAAGCCTTTTCAATCTATTTTTGAGGGGAGTTAATGACAATGTGTCCATTACTGCATTATTTTAAAAAAATTTAAGTATTGAATATATTTTTATCATACCTCATAAAATAAAGCTGGTTCCAGTATCTTCACACAGGACCCTGATACCTCAGCTTCTTTGTAATCCCTGAAAAACAAACTTTGGAAAATCCAGCCCAAGTGAAGAATGAGTGCCTGAGTGCTCTGTGCCTTTCAAGAGCATTTATTTTTACCTCAGAACAAGAAAAGGGAATTTGGGGAAATGAACGTGGGCTCGAACATAGTAAACAGAAGTACTGAACAATTAGGGAGCAATCCCAAAACTGCCTTGTAAGATTCAAAGGAGAAAGATCAAAATGAAACAGAAGAAGCAAGAGAAGCAGAAAAAACAGGTGAAGGAAAGAAGTACTATAGCTCACACAAATGTAGATATTTGGAACCTATGAGGAATGCCTATGATTTAAAAAAATCTCAGAAAATGCAAAGCACAGAGCAGAGAAACAATAATCAAAACAATTAGATAAATATCTTTCACTTAATTTTAAAGACAATCTTGAATCTCAGCTGCAAAGTCTGAACAAGATCCAGTCAGGATTATAGAGGCATATCTATACCAAGATGCCATGAGTAACATTTATGAAGTTCAAATGTAGGGGGAAAATCTACTTGAATTGATAGAAACAAGATGTTTGAAAAAAATAAATATAGTGAAATCCTTGGACCACCCGTCTTGAAAAACATTTCTATGTCCAAAAAATATGTTTCTTGTACTAGCACAAAAACACAATTCCTAGTACATAAGGGCTCAGAAACTTAATACCCAGGTATCAATCTCAAAAAAAAAAAAGTTGAAGAAAGACACCAATGAAATAGAATGAAGAACTCAAGAATTATGACAAAAAATTTTTTAAAAAGAATTATGATGATGTTATAGAAGAAATAATGATGTGCAATAAACTAATAAAACTTAGAATTGAGCCAATAGGGCCAGGGATTTAGCTCAGTGGTTCAAGAGCTTGCTTGGTAAACACAAGGTCATGAGTTCAATCCCCAGTACCAAAAAAAAAAAAAAAAAGAATTGAGCCAATAATTGAGTTGCTATGTGATTGAAAATTTTAATACAATATGAACAAATTAAAGCTAAAGTGAAAATGTAGAAAAATGTAAACACTACTACAAATCTGGATTTGAACTACCAGACTATTTAAAAAGAGCCTCAAAAGCTGGACGTGGTGGTGCACACCTGCAATTCCAACACTCAGGAGGCTGAGCAGAAAGATGGTTGCGAGTTAGAGACCAGCCTGGGCTACAAAGTGAACTCAAGTTCAGCCTAAACTGCAGTTCAAAAACAGAAAGAAGTTACAAGTTTAAGATTCCTAGCCAAGTGTGATGACTCACATCTTAATCCCAGCACTCAGGAGGCTGAGCAAGAGGACTGTTGCAAGTTCGAGACCAGCCTGGGTTACAAAGTGAGCTGAAGGCCAGCCTGAGCTGCATAGTGAGACTCTGTCTCAAAAAGACATATATATATATATATATATATATATATATATATATATATATGCATTGTATTTACCCACATGAACTTGATTGAAATCACAATAAAGAGTCTTTTTGGTGGAAAGTTACAGGTAGAAGTCAAATTTCAGTGAATTTGAGAGCACTGGGGGTGTACACTTCCAACCTTACCAGTTCCTTCTGCTCATGCCATAAGGAATTTCATCACAAAGACAGAGAAAAAGAGAAAAATTAAAAGATATAGTTGGCCTTGAAAAGAAAGGCAAATGTCCCAGTGAACCAGAAATTCACTGCCATGCATAGACTGAAGAAAAAGATTTCCCAAATTCCTGGTTCAGAGGCAGCCAGTAGCAGTTGGTAATTTGGCTCCTATGCAGCAAAGGGATTAAAACTGCTCCAAAACAGGGTGTGGTGGGGCTCTTCAAGTACGGAAACAGCTTAAATTTCTTTAACTCCCATAGATGATTCCTCAAGCTATAATTTACAAAAAGTAGGACACCCAAGGAAGGAGAAGGACAATTCCATGACCCCAGAACCAGGAACTGATCACGCCACCCACTGGCTTGAATCCCTGGGTCATCAACTGAAAAAAAAAATTGGAAGAAGAATAAACCAGCTATCATCTGACTATCCCTGACACTATCAAAGGCCAGGAGACCCAAAACACCACCGGGAAACCTGCTTGGACTGGAGGTTCCAGGCACTGAATAAAAGCAACCACACAGCTGCCAGATGGTGGAGGACAGAGAGGAAAACGTTCATTTAATGTGAGCTGGTGACAACTGTGAATGTGGCTCAATGGCAGAGCAAGAGCAGTTGCTTGGCACAGCACAAGACCTTGAGTTTGGTCTCCTGCACCCACACACACACACACACACAAGCACACGCACACATGCACACACAGAGCAAAATGAATTGGCAACCCTAACTTCTAAAACACATAGATAAATACAATACTGCACTAAAAAAGGCACTCAAAAGCAACAATAAAAATGAAATCATCCAATGACATTTATTTTATAAAAACACTTGAAGCTGTATTTTTAGAGAAAATCTAAAACTAAAAAGAATCAGCAAATGATTACTGTATTTAATGCAAACTTTAAGAGTGCTAAATTCTTATGCTACTTGGAGAGAAACAGACATTTTATAACTTTAACATTTTCTCAGGCTCCCTGGCAGTAAGATTAGGACTATGAGACTGGCTTCTAGCTAATAGATTGTAACTTGATCATAAACACAGTTATCAATACATTATTTTTGTATGGTAATCATGGAGACCTTTTTTTTCTTTTTTAGACAGAGTCTTTCTACACAGTTCAGGCTGGCCTTCAGCTCATGAGGCTTGTCTCAAACTCGCAACAATCCTCCTGCCTCAGCCTCTCAAGTGCTGGGATTACAGGTGTGTGCCACCATGCCTGACTTCTTTTTAATATGAGACTGTCCCAAGAAAAAGATTTCCAGATCCCTCAGTTGTGGTTAGAGACCCCCAACCAGTGACAGAATCTGACTTGAATCTGATAGTGTTACTTATGCTCATTAACACCAAAAGCGGTACTTCAAAGCAAATCTATAATCTAGGTATATCCATTAAACCCCCCAGTGTTGGAAATATATGAGGTACTTTTGAGGAACTAGTGAATAAAGCCTAAGGAAATAAAATAAAATATAATGATTTAAATATGGTGTGAGTAAGTGAGTACCCTCAGGTTCATTTTGGAGCCTGGTATCAAGAGGTAATGACCAAGAGGGTGGAGAGGGAGGGAAGGAAGGTAGAGAGATGAAGAAAGGGATTAAGATGGGTTATGAACATGTATCAGACACATGAGGAATGAAAACATTGTGTACTGCAGGCATGTACTAGTATAATAAAATGCATACAGGACCTGGGCATATAGCTCAGAGATAGAGCACTTACCTAACATATATGAGTCAATGGGTTCATTCCCAGCTCCACAAAAAATCTATCAATAAACCAAAAGCATGAAAATACTTCTATATTAACTAAAAAGGAAAAAAAGATGATGGAATCTTTAAGAAATCCAAAAAATGATGATGGAATCTTTATGAAATCCAAAATCCATATGAAAAAAATCCAAAACCTCACATATGAAATCCAAAAGCCATATGAAAAAAATCATTAAAATTAGTGGATGACATGTAAAAAGGCCAAAACAAACAAAGATTATATGTGTTCCTGGATTAAAAGATGAAACAAGTATTTTGGTTCTTTCCAAATTAATTTACAAGTTCCATACAATTCCAATCCAATCCAACAGAGGTTTTGAAACAAAAATTTTATAAGCTGGTGCTAAAATTCATGTGTAATTATACAGTAACAAAAATAAAGGAATTTTGAAGAATTGTACGGGTGTGAGAAGGGAGAGTTGTTCCGCCAGGTGAGAAACCGGAGAGCGCATTGAAGCATCCAGCTCGGACTCGCGTAGTCATCACGGTCGTCATTACCGTCATCATCCTTGTCCTCATTGTAGTCCTCGTTGTTGGAAGCTTCCAGAAGCCAGTCCACACCATCTCTTGCTGAAAACAAAATTCTACAGAATACCAACCTCAGATAAAATTATTCTGAGAGGCCTGGGCAGATAAAGCTGTTCCCATCATGTCACCCAGGAAGTAGACAATGAAAGGAGAAACCAGAAAGGACAAAAAAGTCTTCCAGGTCACAAGTGAACTGCTTCTTCTAGCAAGAAGCCACCTCCCAACATCAGGGCAGTTGTAGTGTCCCGTGACCCAGTCATTTTCCAAAAGTCCCACTTGTGAACATATGAGGGCTTTGGGTATGCTAGATCTAAGCCAGAATACTCTTCCTCTCACCCCCAAAGGACTCATGCATATCTCTTCACGCCAAATTGATTTAGCCCATCTCTAAGAATTGTCAAAGTCTTAAAAGATTTGGTATTTCTGGGTAAATCCGAGTGCAAAGTCTCCTCTGAGACTCAAGGCAAAATCCTAGCAGGGAGCCCCTGTAACAATAAAAAGGAAAGTTAAACACTGACAACATATAATGACACAGAGCAAACATTCCCATTCCAAAATGTAGAAATGGGAAGGAGAGTGAAACGGGACAAAAGCAAGACCAAAATCCAACAGTGCAAACATTAAATCCGGTAGCTCCATGGGCAGCACTTGGGGCATGGGCTCAGTGGCTCCTCACCTGTATAATTGCCCTTGCAGCCCTCTTTGCCTCTCTCTTGGGATGCTTTGCTCACAGTCTGCAGCTTTCCTCAGCTACCAGTCTATGTTCCTAGAATGTTTAACTTCCTGAATTCTCCACATTTAGCTTCACTCTCATGGCTTCTTGCACTGCCCTCTCAAGAGCACACTACCTAGACTCAGAGGCCTTTCTCTGAAATCCAGGTGGCAGCCTCCTGATCCCACAGCTCTTATGTGCTGTATGCCTGTAAATGCCAACACCTGCCATCACCTCAAGCAGTAACCAGGCCCTTTTGGATCTCAGGTTTGGTTGCCCAAGCACTGGGAACTGAATCTTGATGAACCGATTCACCAGGTGGCCCTTGTAGAGCAGCGTCCTGGGGCTTTCTTCTCAAAGCAAACTCTTTCACTTTTTTTACAAGTGAAAATTAATTTACAAGTTCCATACCATTCCAATCCAATCCAACAGAGGCCTTGAAACAAAAATTTTATAAGCTGGTGCTAAAATTCATGTGTAAGATTGGGTTCTTGATGATTTCTGAGATGTGTGTAAGGTATCTTCTCTACTGTCCTTATATAAAGTATCTGGCTTCCTTTTAATGCTACTCTGTAGCGGCCAAGCTCTCCTTTCCTCCAATTTTGCAGGTGCTTCCTTTCTGATAAAACTGAAAACTTTTCAAATGGGCTTTTTATTCCTGATTTTCAGTAGAAACCTGATTAAAAGCTGCCAGTAGTATTGGTGCCACAGCCTGAATGCTGAGCTGCCTTAATATTTTCTCCATCAGATTAATCTACTGCTTTTAACCTTAGTTTCCCACAAAGTGTCAGGTCCTAAGCAAAATAAAGATAAATTTTCTACCAGAGAATAACATACCCAGTGTCTCATCCAGCTGCCAACAGGGTCCTTGTACCTAGCTAAAACCTCCTTAACCTGGTCTTTACCTTGGGCATTTCTGTCAGCATTCTGATCTTCTGAGCTCTGACAGTACTTCCCATTGAGCTCAGTTTACAGTACTCCAGCAGGGCTTCTGTATCCAGCACCCTCAAACTTCCCAGGCTACCCATCTCTACAGCTTCTCAATCACATGGTCAGATACTCCCACAATAGCCCCGCTTCTCTGTGCCAAAATCTTAGTCACTTTCTCATCATTGAGACACAATACTTGAAATGTATAACTTAAAAGAGGAGAAGTTCATCTGTCTCACAGTTTTTATGAGTTTAAGTCCACATTTGCCTGACGAAGCAGAAATGGCAAGATGGGAAGACCTGTGCAGAGGAAAACTGTTCTTGTCATGCTGGTCGAGAAGCAGAGAGCACAAGAAGGACCTGGATAGGCAGATATATTATTCCAGCTCTTGACCTTTTCTAACCAGAACCCACCCTCTGACTGCAAGCCAGCTATAGCTCCACCATGATCCAGTCACCGCCCGAGAGCCCCGTGTGTGAACACTGGAGGCATCTGCAGGACATTCAAGAGCTAAACCATACCAGGACTGAACGCTCAAGGACTGAGCTAAGACACAGTATCTCACTGCATCAGAAGTGTAATCTTAAGACTTTGGGGCCATCTGTAGAGGCTTCGGCCCTTATGCAGTCGGTATGTGTTTCTTTTGAAAGCTGTGGCTGGATCCTAACCACCAATGGGAAATGGGAAATGAGAATACAAAAGGAAATAAATCATGTCGTGTATAGAAGCAACTGGTATATATAATTTATGTATACATATGCTGCATTACCTGTGTAACATTCATACTTTCTATGCTTTTATAGTTTATAATAGGAAAGTAATTATATTTACACATTATAAATAATAAAATTTAAATATACTGTAATAACAATATAATATTATATATTTAAATATTATATAATTTAAAAACAATTCTCTTCAAATTCCAAATGCTTTGGCTCTTTACACACACACACACACACACACACACAAATTGAAACTTATGAAACTGAGGTGATGTTATGTTCATTTTCTCTTGTTAAAGCCTTCAGTTCAAGTGAAGTCCAAACCAATTTAAGCTGCAGCTCCTTTGCTTTATTTCTCAGATGCTCAAATACCAAATATTAGGTATAATCAAACAAAGTAGAATACAGATTCAAAATCTCTCAACTGGAAAGGGAATCTCAGATAAGCTGCCTGTGGGAAGCTGAGGTCCAGCTAAAGAGAGACAGAACTGTGATTGGAAATCAGGCTGCCACTTGCTTCTTGTTTCCAAGGCAGCACCTGGATTAAAATCCAGAAGGATGCAAGAGAATCTCCAGATCCCTTAGAAATGGCAAACTTCAGATCTTTCCCTATTGAAATGATCCCCTCCTAGACTTCCTTCCTCCAACATAAACTGTGGTGGATTGAAAACTGATAGTCAACTTAAACACCAGATGAACTGCATCAGCATGATGCTGAGTGTAAATGGCCTACCTGAGGATTGTTGCTAGCATACAAAGGAGACCTAGAGAGGAAAAGTTGTTGTTTGGTGCCGTTGGTTCTCCTCTTGCAATGGGTTCTCCCGAAGGAGCTTGCTGAGCTTCTTTCCTGATATAAATTTGGCTTTTCTCATCATCAGAGGAGCTCAGGACCTTGTTGCTGAAAATGGTTGCATTTCACTTTGGGGGAGCTCTGGTCCTTACTTTGAGCATCGATTCCTGGCTCCAGAGGGGAAGATGTGTGCTGCTCAATCTCCAGGAGAAGCTTGTCACGCTGGCTTCCTGATATGAACTCGGCAGTTCTCATCATTGGGACCTTGTTGTTGCCGAAGATGCTGTGGACTTTTCAGAGAAGCTCTGGTCCTTACTTTGAGCATTACTTCCTGACTCCAGTGCAGAACCCTCAGCCGACTGGCACAGACCCTTCATCCTGCTGGCACAGACTTTCAAGTTTCCATCATTGACCCCTGGGCCTTCCCAACACAGACCTGTGAAACAGACTTGCATGAGTCATTGTTATGGACTCTGGGCCTCCAGTTGTACTCATGGGAGGCACTTCACGGGCTGTAGGTCTTCAGCTGAACTCACGCAGTTTATTGCCATGGGATCCAGGCCCTTGGCTGGATTTTCTAGGTCTTTAATGAATGGGCAGATTTCCTGTACTATCTTTGTATTTGACTCTTTGAGTGACCATTATAAATAATACTACAACTTATGTGTTCTATATGTAATTGTTTTCCTTGCAATTTCTGACTAAAACATAAGCCATGTTTCCAGTCGTTCAGAATCCTCATTTTATAAGTCTCCACTATTCAATGGTTTCCAGATTTTTAGATTTTCAATATCAGTAAAATTTCCCATCCTAAAATAGAGATGCCAAATTTTTGTTTTGTTAGTAGAAACATTAGGCAAACAACTACCATCTGTTTCCACCAGCATCTCATCAAAGAAAGGACATTTTAACTCTGAAAATGTAAGAAGTGTACACTTCAAAAGGATGAATTTTATAACAAACAGTGTTGAAATAAACCTGGCATTTTCATATGTGTGTTAAACCTAAAATTTAAATTATTTAAAATTGGATGAATCTAGCTTTTATTCCCATCTTACCCCAATGCTATTTTACCATAAAAGAGGGAAAACATCACACACACCATAAGGGTCTTGGAAAGCTACTGCTTCAGTCTCCGCCTAGATGACGTCCCCTTTGTCTCTGCCCATCTTCACTGCCCTCATGCATATGGACACTCACCTCTTCTTTCCTGGACTATTGCCTTATCTTCCTGCCTGGTCTTTCTGTCCCATGCTCTCCCTCTCTGGCCCTCCTCAGTGTGCCTTTAGACTGAGATTCTTCTAGCACCACTCTCCCCATACAAAATGATCTGGCCTACCTTTTTCTCTCCCCCCACACTTACACTTACGGATCTGGGCAGCTCTCAAGTTATTTCTAACTGCATTCTGTTCCCTCTGTGTGTTTTTACTCATACTATTTCTCTTATCTTTAAGGAATTTTCCTTAACCTTTTTTACCTTTTGAAATATTACACATCCTTTAAAGAATACTCACATGCCAATTTGTTATTATCCTTGATAATTCAACTCTTGTGCCCTCCAAATTAATCTTTCTCGCCATCTAGCACTTAATCATACATTACAATGGTAAATCTATTGTTCTGTGATAGAGGCTTACTTTTGATCAACTTTTTAATGGTTTTTATTCCATCATTATATATCTACAATGATGGAATGAATTATGTGATTCTTCTCCTCAGCAAACTTTACATCCTATTTTCCTTGGATTTCAGAAGCCATAAAATAAGAACCCCAGCCTCCTACCACATACCTACAAAGTACTTGCATGTGTTCCCTCCTCCACTGCCCAAAAGGAATCATTTCCCTAGCTGAGTTTCATCCTCTCATCCCTGCCAAGAGCCCTGATCCATTGATCATCTCCTAGCTGCTCTAAATTTATGAACTTTGCTCTTCTTCTGTTCCCTCAGATCAGGGGAAACTAGCTAAAAAATATTTACATAAATTATTCTCAAGCTGAAACAGTTGTGCTGATAAACCCTCAAGGGTAGAAACCCTTGTGCATGAGAAGGTAAGGGACATAAATCATAAAATACAGTAATCAGGCAAGACAGCATTTCATTCACTCACCAGTGAGACAGACAGACAGACTGAGTTTTGATAGCAGGAGACCATCCTGCTCGCTGTCAGCCCACCTCCTCTGTGATGTCCCTGATCAATAAAGGTCTAGCTAATTCCACTTGACATCTGATCAAAACAATGCTGTACACCTGAGGGAGTACAGAGTGAGACCCAGCAGTAGCCATGTGGACCTCTCCCTCCATGTGGCACTCATTTGCTACATCCATGGTCATCTTTCAGTTCCTGAAATCTGCCAACGTCTCTTTTGCTGTTGAACTTCTGAATGGGCCACACCTGCTGCCTGAAGCTCTCTCCCTGTCATTTCCTTTCCTCTCCCCTGCTCATTAAAACTGACCCTTTCTCCTTCAGTTTTTAGTACAGATATCACCATTTACTTCTACAGTATCTGTCATCAAATTTTCATGACTTACACTTCTCATTTGTTTGTTCTTGGTGTCAGTTCTCCCCATTGGATTATAAACACTGTGAGGACAGAGGACATCTGTCTCATTTGCCATTATGTATTTGGCACCTAGCAGATGGAAAGCACTCAGGAAATGTGGAACAAATTAATGAATGAAGCCCTATAAAAACTAGCTCAGGGTTCCAGAGGCTCTAGGGCAGAAGCTTACCACAACACCCCAAGATCTTATTTAACCTACACAGTCCTTAACTATCTTCCTCATCTCAGATTTAGATTTATTAAGATGGTGACCCAAGTATACCATGTGCTCCTCAG
The DNA here is from genome assembly GCA_004027455.1 of Hydrochoerus hydrochaeris. NCBI lineage: Eukaryota > Metazoa > Chordata > Mammalia > Rodentia > Hydrochaeridae > Hydrochoerus > Hydrochoerus hydrochaeris. Next base: position 19,033 of record PVLA01009620.1, on the reverse strand, counting down.
CATATTCCAGATACTGGTCCAAGGTGTTGGGTACAAGACTAGTAATTAATGTGGGACAAGGAATGATCATGAGTCATTAAGAAGAGTCATCTTGTAACTTCCACACATCTTTTTTTTTTTCCAGGCAATTGTGAGAACCATTGCTCTAGGTACATCATTCCTATACCCTATAATATTCCCTGGCTCATCAGATGTAGCTGCTTGTCAGATCTCAGAGACCTGGGCTTTCAGGCAATCTCAGGCCGTCTCTGGGCTTCATATGTGGGTAAATACTTTTCTCATGAAAACTTTAACACTCATTTCCCCATGAGCCAGGCTCCGCCATAGGAATCAGGAAGAGACTCAACAGGAAGACAGACCATACCTTCCTGTGAGCCAGCCACTGTGTGTGCTAGGAAACTACCCAACCCCTCACCCCCAGTAAGCAACTGTCTGATTCAAAGGACTCAAAGTGAGATGATAGCAACTGAGGTGGAAGAATAGCTTTATGCTTGTTTGATTGACTTTGCAGCCCTGGGGCTGGTGGTCTGGGCATCTATTTGGAGGATGGCAGTGTGCATTGTGGCACCTGGGGGGGATTTCCTTCCGTCTTACTTTTGAAATCCAATGTTTTTTTTTTTTTCATTTTACTGTTCTGTTTTATTACTGTATCTGGTAACCTGGGCAACTATTTTGAAGACAACAATATGCAGTATAACAACAATTGTTAAATTCTTATCATCTTGTTTTGAAAACCTATATAGCTATTGCTTTGCGGTTGTTTTTTTTGTTGTTCTCATTTTGCTTCTGTTGTCATTTTTAGGTTTGTTTCTTGATTTTTCTGTTTTTTCTTTTTTCTCTTTAAAATAATTTTTTTAAAGCATTCATTTCCCCTACCACAGAGACCTTTAATCTTTAAACATACCAATTCATTCTAATCAAAGGTGGATATTGATACAATAGGAAGGCAAAGTCACTCCTAACAAGCCACAGTCACTGTGTCCTTCCTTAGTATAGAACATCATCCACATCGTTAACTCAGAATCAGAACCCTCAAATGAAACATTTGAAAAACCCTTTTCATACCTAGCCCACAGAGTCCACATCATCAATCCCCTGTGACCACTTTTCCATGCCCTTTACTAAAAAAGAAAGCAGAGGATATTGTAGAGGTAGAGGTGAGGGGGGGAAAGTAGACATATTTATATTCCATTCTTTGAGCTGTACATTCCTCCAGTATTTCTCGGTTCAAGGGAAATATTCCAGTTTAAATAGGAAGCAGTTCTAGTGTTATCCCTGAAGCTCCTGCCTGTATGCTTATAAAAGGTCAAAATAATTTCCTGATCTGATTTAGTTAGGACAGATATAGATAGGAATGGTTAAGTCATTCAAGAACATTACGATTCTTAACTGAAACAATTTCTAAAAATGTAGCAGACTGTAAAACTATCAAATATTTCTTTGCAGTGTTTAAAGATTAAAACACACCACATTTTAATCACAAATAGGCCTGACATAGAATTCAAATGGAAATGTGATCACAAAAAGTACACACAGGCCTGCAGGGAGGTCATTTTTTTTAAAGAAAGTAGTTCTTTCTGGGAAATCCACAGTCTACTGAATGCCCAGAGAGACATGGAGGGAAAGCCAAAGATAGCCCAGCTGAAGTCATGAGTTAGAATTGTGTGATTTAAGCAAATTCCATAATCTTTCTTGACTTCTGCTTTCCACTCTGAAAAATGTTAACACCTATCTTGCAAGATTAGAAAGATTAAACATGCTGATAGCAACAATAAGAAAACCGTGAATGGTACTTTAACATGAAAATGTTTTCTACCAGCACTTTCTGTCTCCCCACGAATCCAAGGAGGGATATTTCATTTTTAAGTTCTGCTATTATTCAGGTGCCACTTGGAATTGGATTAGGAAGCTGTTAGCATGTCTTTCTCTTATGATACTTCTTAATGTTTCTTAGTTTGGTTTAAACCCTTGGAAATATGACTATGAGTAAGCACTCAGAAACATTTCAAAATTACTAAAAAAAATTTAATTTTTTTTTTCATTCTTGAGTTGAATTTTCCACCACTGATTTTTATTTGTTCCTCTCAAAACTGAGATAAGACATGCACCCTCATGGGACAAGAAGACTCGTCTTCTCAGGCTTAATCCATTACCTCCTCCCCCTAAGGGTAGAGATAGCTCTTTTCCCCTGTCCTCCCTAGCACATGCCCTCCTGGTATTCCCAACTGTACTGCAAGGCCTAGGTCTTCTTCTCAGGGTCTCCAAGGACAAGAATGGGAGCACCACGCTGTCTTTTACACGGGAAGAAAACCCCTGAAACATGAGACCAGGGACCACGTAGAAGTGACCAGCCTCTAGGCCACCCTGGAAAAACCACAGAAGCTAGTCCCTTTCTTCTGTTAAGGGGCCAGTCTGATCTTTTCCAGCAGACCTGGGCCCCCTTCAGCTATTCTCCTCCTCAAACTGAAGCCTCTTTTCTATTTTCTGTCCTTTCTCAATTAAGGTTTTGCCTGCAAACCTATCATCAGGTTTAATTGCTGTTATCAGTGAGTCATCTGGCCACACACGCCTTGTATCTAAACTGTTACTCAAACAACTTTTTCTTGAATAGAGAATTTTTCCAAGGATGTAAATTTTACTGGTGGAAATGAATGTTCCCCTGGTCTTAAAGTGCCTAATATGATTCTCCTTTCTTTGGACAAACAAACCTCAAAGAGTCTATTAAAAACCTTCTAATAGAGAAGTTGTCAAAATAAAGTCCTGATTTTTCAAGCTGTGTCTAGTGTGGAAGTCTGAAACAATTTATCTTTTATTGGCCTGTGATGCTGAAGTTCTCAGGGGAGAAGGTGCATCTATGTTAAAGACCCTACAGGCTGCTTCATCTGGGTTGAGTAGGACACCAGAAGAGTTGTGGAAAGGTGAAGTGTTGCATATCTAAAGCCAAATCATCTGGACTATCTTAGGCTCTTTAGAAAAACAGTCACATATTTTTTCATGTATAACAATTAGGCATGTATTTTTAACTTTTGTATTTTTAAATTTGTATGAATATTTGGTAACCTCTCAGAGTGCATTATTAAGCTTGGAAGATCTCTTAGCTTCCACCAACTGTAAGGCTGGACTGCTGTATCATCTAACACTTATAAATAAGATTTCCCCACTTTGCTATAGTTTGCTTACCAATGTTTTCACCATCTGTTTGTTAAATGTTGACTTATGACTTTCTTTGGTCTCTAGCTATAAAAATTTACCAACTCTCTTCCATGTCAAAGCATTTCATTAAGGTAATTTAAATCTAGGTCATAATCACTCATTTCTGGTTCTGAATAAACCATCTATTTCCTTTAAAACAGAGTTGATATTTTATACTGACAAGTCTTACTGTTAAAATTATGAAGTGTAGCTAAAGTTTTGAATAAACAAAATAGTATCACCTCAAGCCCAACATCTCCATCACACACATACACACACAACTCACACTACTGCAATCAAAGAAAAATGTAGTACACAGAAGTTAGTGTGGCAGACTCCTAATTAATGATCAAGACTCTTTGGAGCTAAGGTGCTGTTCTCCCAGTAGACTGCTATTTTTGAAATATTTCTCTTTGAAAACAACAGCATGATTAATCTCTTCATTCCTGCCTAAATTTCTTAAGTAGAAATGACAATGCACAATGAGCAACTATTAAAAACACTTTATTATGTATAATTTGTACATGCTTCAATTCGTGTTGCTTAGGGTGATTATTTTCCAGGTTGTGATGTCATCTACCAAGTTTAACTAGATCTAATTTTCACTCTGTCATGCCACATACAAAAATACAATTTTCAAAGCAAATTTCCTCTTCTTTACACAAAGGTACACGAGAGTTCATCAGACAAATAAAATAAGAAAAGAATACTTTGCACACCTATCAACCCCAACACGGCATTGCCCTTCACACAGTAACATCAAATGTGTTCTTTTTATTTTTGAAACAGCAGAGAAATTGCCCCTTCACCCTCAGAGGAAAATGCAAACTTTATTTGTTGCTAAAGCCAGACTCCGCGACGAATGTGTGACCCTCTCAGTTAAGTAGGGGAAATGGGGAACACGCAAGAGGCTGGAAGCCTCTTCATAAGCACTTCAAGAGGAAGGAATTGCAGGAGGTTCCTCGGGGACAGTCGCACAGCTTCCCGATCCGGGCTCCTTTTCGCACTGCGCATTGTTCTCCAGCGTCACACTGCAAACAACACAGCGTGTGGTCATTGGAGTCCCAAGAGGCAAATGCATGTGGGACTCAGTGTCTTCCCGCCAGCCACTCTCTACCTCTCAAGAGGAACAATTAGACCCCATACCATCAGCAGAGGTCTGATCTGCTGAAAGACAAAAACTCTGTGCTCACAGTTTCTGTGAGAGGCTATTTTTACAAAGAAATGTAAATAATTGGTCTCTCACTACAGTACTTTCTTCCACCTGTCTGAGAGATCATATTTCCTGTCTTCTTTTCTTGCTTATCTAAAGGGAAAATTTTCAAGTAGACCTTGAAATAAACAATATGTCTACATCTTCTCTCAGTCTTTGTTCCTGCTTCCCCTCTTTCTCATGTTGTCTCAAGAAGGTAGAAGGTGTGTGTGTGTGTGTGTGTGTGTGTGTGTGTGTTGCCCTTTACCCAGACCTATTCAAGAAAAGTGACCCAGCCATGAATTTTTGACCCCAGAACTTAGTTTTTTTAAAAAAAAAATTTGACTGTGCTGTGGAAAGAAGGGGAGCAAGAAGTGAGTGGATTTCAGGGTTCTTCCAGCTTGGAGGATTTCTCCTAAGATGAAACCAAAAGCTCGTGCTCTGGAAATTTTCCTTCCCACACAGATTATAGAACTCGTTCCTGGCACAGCTGTTGAATCTTCCAACATAGCCTGTCCTCCTCTGCCCTGAAAGACCAAGGCACAAGAGCAGGCCCTGAAAGCAAAGGGACCCAATAAAACAATGCAAGCCCTTGAACTGAGTTACTCGGCCCCACCCCGGGTAAAGGTCGTGTATGTGATTCAAGGAGCGCGTTTTCTCTTAACGTGGGAAAGGAGTGACACCAAAGTCTTACCATGGGGACTTGGCCATACTTCTTCTCATAGATTGGAATGCGTTTACTCTTGAGCTTCTTCAAGACTTCCTGCAGCGCTTCAATCTGCAATACACCCCCGGGGAAACCCGAAGTTGCCGCCTTGGCTGCGAGCCCAACTCAGGTGCTCACCTCCAGCCCTAGTTAGGAGCCTGAGACCCACTCACTCCAATGTGGGACGTGAGAGCAAGAAGGCTGTGTAGGAGCAGGTCAGCGGGCACTGTCCCTGGCCTTGACCTCGGATCCCGGGGCCGCCAAGGCTGGCTTTGCTCTGAGAAGCTGCACTGACAGCCCGGAGCCGGGGCTCCAGTCCATCTTCCGATGGCAGAGGGTGCGCGGGGCTTTGCACTCAGCTCCCCGTGCTGCGACCCCGGGAATGGGGCTGGGAAGAAGGGACTCGTGCAAGCAAGGGACACCGTGGCATCCCGAGGGGTTCTGGGGTGGGGAAATACCGACCAGCTCCTTCTCGTGGGAGGCATCCTCCACGGCCGAGTAGGTGTCCAGGGCTCGGGGCTGGAGCTCAGCGTCCTCCTGCGCACGGGCGCCCAGCAGAGGCAGCATCAGGAACAAGGCGGCGCCCAGCAGGGGCAGCAGCCGAAGGCGGGCGCTCTCCATGGTCCTGAAATCCGTCGCTGCCGGGGGGGCCCCCTGCTCTCCCGCCTTTTATAGCAGCCCGAGCCCCGGTGCGCGGGAAGAGGGAGGGGGCGAGGAAGGAAGGGGTGCGGAGGAGGCCCGGGTCAGCCGTCTTAGGCAGCGCTCCGCCGCCACCGCTTGACGTCAATGCCCGCCGGGCTCCAGGCGCCGGGAACGAGGCTGTGCGCACAGATGGGCGAGAGCGAGACGAGACCCCGCGCCCCGGTGCTGTCAGCCCGCGGCCAGGGACGCCCCCGCGGGCCTGAGCTGAAGCCGTGGGGCGAGGGGTGAGGGCTGCGGAGCGGAAGGGGCCTGGGAAGTGGAAAATGCCTTCGGGGCGATGCCCAGGCAGCACAGTATCCTTTTCCCATCGCCTGGCAGCACAGCTCTGTGCGCCTCGCCACCCTCACCCAGCCCGAAGAGCAGCAGGAGGAAGGGAATTCTGTCTCCAGGCAGAGTACCCTGCACTAGGTACTCTGGGGCAGAGGCCAGAAAGGGAAATCAACCCTGCCCTCGCATGGGTTCTTCGGTGGAACCCGTCTGGTAATAAAGGAAAGATGATAGATATGTAGATATGGATGGTGTTGACTTAGATATAGAACAGATTAAGCCCGAATCAATGCAGAGAATCTGACTCTGGTTCCTGGCCTGGCTCCACCATGTACAGGCTCTGTGACTTAGAACAAAATACAGAACCTCTTGAAGACTTTGCTTTTTATTTTCTAAAACTGTGAGCTGATAGAGGCACCCTACAAGGTATTATCACCAGGAGAGTGAAGTGAGAGATTGGGTATGTAAAATCCATGGCCCCTAACATAGTAAACACTAATTCTCCTAATTCTCCCCCTTTGAACTTTGAGGCTGCCCAGGTCCTGTGAACAGTATCTCAGGGCAAATTTAAGCATCCACATACCCCCTTTACTCACCACCTCTAGTACCCAAGAAGTCTGCCCAAAAGACAAAGCAAAGAGGAAAAAATACAGCTCCTTGATTATGAAAATATCTCAAAAGATCAGAAGCCAATAGTGATCCAGGATCTCAGCGACTGGTGAAGACATTGTGTTTTTGTTCTGTTTTTTGTTGTTTTGTTTTTGTTTTTGAGACCAGCTCTCGCTGTATAGTTCAGGCTAGTCTTGAACTCATTACGTAGCCCAGGCTGGCCTCAAACTCATGGCAATCTTCCTGCCTCAGCCTTCCAAGTACTGGGACGACGGCCACAAGCCACCACTCCTGGCTGACATTGTGTTTTTAGAAAGGTTTGAGTCCTTACAGCCTGCGTGTAAATGAAGCTTCCTGTAGAAGCACTGTCTTCCCACTTAGACCTAGAGACCCACCCCACCTACTTGACTATTTGAGTTCTTCCTCCCTCATAACTGCTCTCCTTTAACTGTTCCTGATTTCACCCATTCTTTAGCCTCCCTGTCACCACACACCATTCTTCATCAACTGCCTCAGCCTATTTGATTTCTACCCCTTAATCTCCACCCCATCTTCTCTGCCTGTCAGTGTTTTTCCTGTAAATTTTATTAGCAGTCTCTCATCTTACTACATACAAAATCTAAGTTCCTCACACTGGTCCCTTGCCCCCTTTCATGTTCTATTACTCTGTTCCAAACCCCTTCACTCCAGCCTCACTGACCTTAATTTGGTTCCCTAACAGGCAGATCTAATTCTTCTTCTTTTATTTTTTATCCCAGTACTGGGTGGGGATTGGACCCAGGGTCTTTGCACTGAGCTATGTTGCTAGCCCATTTTTATTTTTTATTTGTTAACTTACTAAAATTGCTCAGAATGAGCTTGAACTTGGGGGTCTTCCTGTCTCAGCTTCCCGGAGTGCTGGGATTATAGGCACGCACCACCATGTCTGGCTTTCATTCCTGCTTTGACGCCTTGGCACTTATCCACCTGTAAATGTCTCCCTGCATCTATAAATGATTTGCTGCCGCTCCTAATTTAAATGTCCATGACTATTCAGCCTAAAGGATCCACCAATTTAACTCTCTCACAAATTAATTGCTTAGTGGATAATGTGGGTCATTGAGATGCCTAACTCAATTATCAAGTATTTGTTTTCAAATGCGCACTGGGAAGCAATTCGAGAAGTAGCATCTCTTCTGATAAATACCACACGTATTAATAACATAAAAATATTTTGCTTTGGAGTAAATCCAAGTTGTAAATGTGTCTAACACATCACAGCTCCACCTTTCATATGTACCTTTTGATTCTGCTCAACAAAACATCCATGATAGCACAGTTTACCATCTAAAACTTACATCAATTTTCTACAACATTTTTTGGCCAAGGGACACATTTCACAGAAGACGATTTTCCAAGGACACAGTGGGAAATAGGGGTCAGGGCTTGGATCCAATTCTTATAAAGAGAATGCAGCCTTGGTCCCTCACGTGTGCAGTTCAAGGTTGGCTTTTTGCTCCCACGAGTCTGACGGCACAGCTGATCTGACAGATGTGGAGCTCAGCTGGTGATGGAGCAATGAAGAGTGCCGTTCACTGACTGCCCACCTCCTGCTGGACGGTCCAGTTCCTAAAGGCCACTGACTAGCAATGGCCTGCAGCCCGGGAGTCACCTTACATGGATACATATAAAACTCTGATGATTTTGGGGTTTTTTTTTGTTTTGGGGGGTTTTGTTTTGTTTTGTTTTTGGTCTTTCTGAGATAAGGTCTCGCTATGAGGTTCAGGCTGGCCTTCAACTGACTTTGTAGCCCAGGCTGGTCCCCAATTCACATTAATCCTCCTGCCTCAGCTTTCCAAATTCTGGGATTAGTGTGCCACCACACCCAGCCTGGTGATCTTAAAAATATTCTACACTTCAAAAAAATTCCAAATAAGATTTTAGTCCTTCTTTTCATGTGAATGTGGATACCTTCAATAAGATGTCTCCTTTCAAATTTTATTCCCACATGAGTCACAGTTTTCCTTTTGTACCAAAAGGTTATCATCTTCATGTAAGAAGGATGCCATACTTAATTGAGGGGCTAAGGAAAAGACTCTTGGACAATCTTGATAGCCAAGAGTGTGTTGATTATTTATGGATCACAATGATTTTTTTCATCATGAGCAGAATGACTTTATAAACTGCCTTAAGGATGCGTGGGCCAGCAAAGACTAGGCCACTTGCTTCCCAGAGAAAATTCATGTAGAAGGAATAAAAGTGTGAGGGGTGCTGTAGTCTGTGCTAAGCCTGTCAGGAGAATTTATATATACACTTGCTACTTTGTAAAGATGCCAGCAGGGAGAAAAGCCCACTCCTGGAGCCCCTAACCTGTAAGCAAAAGTCATAACTGGATTTAATCTCTACTTTTCATTCCAGATCTGGAAAGAAAAACAGGTCACCTCTCAAAAGAGAAGCAATGGCCAGCAGGCCTCTCCAGATTGACTGCTAGCAACCTCATCTAACCACCCTCCCAATCTAGAGTTAGCCTCCCCTTCTACTCTTTGAAATAACTCAAGTAGAAAAATCTCATCAACAGAGACCAAAGAAACTAGTGCCAGTGAGATTTACTTGTAACATACTGCTGCTATCTGAGAAGAAAATTCTAAAAGGTTGGAGAAACTTATCATAGGCTTTTAAAACCCATTCATTTCTGAGTGTGGCAGTACACGCCTGTAATGCCAGCACTTGGGAGGCTGAGGCAGGAAGATTGTTGCAAGTTTGAGACCACTCTGGGCTACAAAGTAAGCTCAAAGCCAGCCTGAACTGCATAGCAAGACCCTGTCTCAAAAAGACCAAAAAAAATCCATTTATTAATTTTGAGTTGGCAAGAAAGAAGACTCTGGTTTAGGTACAAAAACCCCTTACTATATGGGGACTAGTCAGTGTTACTAAATGAGAACACTAAAGCCTTAAAATGTTAAATAATGAAAAGGTCTTGGAAGAATGAGATATCAATACTATTTTTGCTAAGCTCTTGTATTTCTTTTTCCCATATCTCCTTCAATTTTAAGTAATCTTTCCCTATACAATCATGAATAATCCTTGCCTTTCTAGTTTGTCATATTTCTCAAATGCCAAACTACTTTGTTGTCCTTTAACTTCTCTTCATCCAACCCTTCCATCTAAATTTTGTTCAACAGCAAAACTTCCTCAGCTTCATTGTTATTTATTTGTCTTTTTTGTTGCTTGTTTTTCTAGCAATTTGTTTTGTTTTGTTTTTCCTCTAATGCAGAAAGGATCGGTATGCATGTAGAGGCTTAGAACTTCTTCTAAACAGTTTATGAGAATGGATTGTATTATGTGTGATGAAATGAACAGCTACTTTGAAGAAAAAGAGACATTATGGTAGCCATTGCTGATTTCCTATCGTCATGCTGTGAAACCCAGTAATGCTTTTACTCTTTGTTTAGAGTGATTTTAGTCTGTTTTGTATTACTTACTTTCAACATACATGAAGGTATGCACAGCTATTTTGAAGAGAACAAGAGACATTACAGCAGCCATTGTTGATTTTCCTATTGTCTAGTTTTGAAGGCCTGTAATGCCTTCATCACTCTGTTTTGATCAGTTTTATACTATTTTGTTTTGTATGAATTCATTGTGTGTGAAGGTATAGACAACTATTTAGAAGAAAACGAGACATTGTGGTAGCCACTGTAGATCTCCTGTTGTCTTGCTATGAAATCTGTCACTTACATCGTTCTCTTCTGATCTGCCTTGTTCTGTTTTGTTTTACCCTCTGTAAAATAAATAAATAAATAAATAAATAAATAAATAAAACAAAAAACCTTCCTCACTCACTTCTTAAATATTTGTGTTTAAGACTGTTTCTCTTCCAGTGTGTTAACTGAACTTTTCTCCAAGTTATACATCACACTATTTTCTTTGGTACTCACTTGGGAGCTCTTAGGTGGTATGTTTCATTCCTACATTTCCTGCTTTCCACTTCCCCTGCTTCTAGAAGAGAGATGTATTACCATTGACATTCATCTTCTGTCTACTGACACTCAGTATTGAGAGTCTTTCCAAAGTGCCTGCCCTGTGCTGTTCTAACTAAATATCTTTACCACTATCTGGGAAGCTAATCTGCAGGTAAAGGGGGCTTGGAGTTGGAACTAAACTGAGAGGTGTTGAAGATGTAGTGGGAAATAGCAGGTGCTTTACACATAACCTGTTGAAGAAGCAAAGGAGGAGAAATTACAGAAAGCTTCTCACTCATTTTTTGATTAAAAGGCTTTCCATTTTGAGACTCACTCTGAAATTCTGGAAGCCAGTACATTCAAGCACTGCTAAGTATTATGGGGACTCATGCAATGATCCAGATCAGCTTTTATCTTTGAGGATTTTTGGCTCTGGCATCACCCACCAATACCTATTACAACAACTCAGTGAGGAAAGAATCCTAATAAAGAAAGAGAGCCCCGAGAAGTCAGACAGTAACTCCCTCTAGTGAAGAATATTTTCTTAAAAATAGCTTTGGATGAGCTTATTGGTCTTAAGCAGTGAGTAGAATTTCAACAATGGCAAACACCCCACTCTGGAACCCTGAGAGCAAATAGGTAGCAAAATGAGATTATCAAGAAAGGACACCTAGGGGACCAAACAGTGCCCTCTCTCTGCTGTGAGATAGTAAGGTACTTGAAATATAACAGGCGCAAGAGTGTAATGGGAAAGGAGACTGAAAAGAACAGCAAAACAAAAACAAAGTTGGAGTGACATTAGAGAATTCTAAATTTAGATCCAACAGAGACCTGAGCACAGATACACACACACACACACACACACACACACACACACACTGTTCGTGTATTTGGTCAAAAAATATAGTGCATTTTAAATTTAAAATTTTAATACAATAAAAAACACTGATCCCCTTAAAACACTTCGGTCAGGGACTTGGCTTAGCCTCCAACCTCCTAAAACAAGTTACAGTGAAGAGTTAAATAAAGAGACAAGTGACATAGTTTTTGGGGAGTCCAGGAAGGTCAAAGCTCTCTGGACTCTGGACAAGAGCTGCTCAGGAGTAGAGACTCTGGACAAGAGCTTCTCAGGACAGCTCATATTTATTTGGTTTTCAAACAAAGGAAGGGGATACTGAGGCAAAGTGGGAACTGAGCAGGACCTTGGGAAGTCAGTTCAAAGACTTCCCCAAGCAGTAAATTTTGCCACTTAAGAGGACTATTTGATCTCTAGGGTTGGCAGCTTTCTTGCTCTGGGATAGGGAAGGTCAGCAGCCTGTGTCCTCAGCTGCCTCAGGGGTGGTGTCCTCTTGACTTCAGAGTGCTGTGAAGGGCCAACAAAGCTAGAGGGCCCTTCCTGGGCAGCAATTTAACCTTTACATAGCCCAGTCTCCAACACATTTCCCCTCACTTCAAAAACACTTATCCCATTATTCTTGTCACTGTAAACAGTCCTGGAATTCCTCTTTGAATGTGTTTAGTTGCACTTTGGGGGCTGTCCCAACATCCTGAATCACTTCACAACATCTACCTTTCAGGGTCATTTTGGCTCTGGAGAAAAGTCAGTCATATAATACAGAGGCAGTGAATAGTGTGGATGAGCATACTCTGTAATATTTTAGTATTGGATGGCACTTGGCAGCAGAATTCACTGAATGTTGTAAAATTTTTTATTAAAAAAATTAAATTTTAGCCAGGCATGGTGGTGCACAACTGTAATCCCAGCACTCGGGAGGCTGAGGCAGGAGGATTTCTATGAGTTTGAGGCCAGTCTGGACTACACAGACAGTTGTTCAAGGCCAGACCAAGCTACATGGAGAAACTCTGTTTCAAAAAACCAAAAAAAAAAAAATTAACTTTTTATCAGTACATGTTTGCAGTACATAATGTTTACATCCCTTGTGGAGAGCTAGTTCATGGACAGAATGCATCTTCATTCTTTTTTTCACCCTTTGCCCCTCCTTCTGCTTCCATTCATCTCTTTTTTTTTTAATCAGTACCAGGAATCAAACTCGTGACCATGCACTTGCAAGGCAGTCACTTATGCTGCTGATCTAAATCCCCAGCCCTCCATCCATCTCTTGATCCCCTCCTCTTCCTCCTCTTCCTCCTCGTGTTCCTTTTCTTTCTCCTTCTCTTTCTTCTTTGGTCCATGTTGGTAGAATGTTTGCACTCCTTGGGTGGAGGTGGTACATGTGCATAACACAACTTGATTCCTTCCTTTGTCTCCATCCCTTCCTCTCTCCTCCTTCCTTCTCTTGACCCCCTCCACCTTTGCGCAAAATCTATCACCTACTTCCTATTATCTATGTTTTATTTTGCTCTCTGTACTTAGGGTTTCACATATCAGAGAAACTATGCAATATTTATGCCCGTGTGTCTGATTTATTTCACTTAACATTATGGTCTCAAGGTGGTTTCGTGTTCCTACAAATGACTCAAGTTTATCCTTCTTTATCATAGAGTATACTGTACTCCATTGTATGTAAATACCACATGTTCTTTATCCATTCACCTGTTGATAGATACATAAACCACTTCCAAGATTTAGCTATTATGAATTGTGCTGCTATAAACATAGGTATCTATTTATCATTGCAGTATGATGAATTTAATTCTTCTGGGGAAGATACCAAGAAGGGGAATAGCTGGGTCAAATGGAATTGCTAATTTCAGAAGGTTTTTCTTTGGTTGGTTTTTGGGCTTTGTTCTTCAGAATCTCCAGACTTGATCACAGACTCAGGAAAGAGGACTTCTGGAGCTGCTTTATAACATGGTAAGAATGATGGGATAAGTGCATTCAAAGCAAGGGTGAGTATTTTAATGTAGATTAGTGGCAATGTGTCTTATTGTAAAAATGTTAATTCATACATTCACCACCTGTTTTGATCATTCTGCTTATAATATCATATTATAGAACATCTAGGTCCCTTGTCAGATGAGCAAACCCTTGAGGGCAGAGAATGTCTCAAATTCCCCTTGATTCCCAGTGTTTGGTACAGCAGCTGACACACGGGTGTGTCATAGAGTCATAGAGTCCCCTGCTGTGAAATGAAGGATAACCTAGACCCTAACTAGATGGCCACTCAGTGAAGTACACATTCTACCAGAGAACAGGTTCACCAAACAGCTCAGAAGCACTGCCAGTGTATTATCTAGAAACACCATAATCATTCTCATATCAGAAAAGAAATGAGTCAGAAGGGGGTAAAATTGTTTTAACAGCTGGCCATTTTCAGGAGTAGAGTTTTTGAAGTACAAACAATGGCTTCTCTTACGTTTACCTGATAATTTTTTTAGAAATGCATTTCAGTTGCAACATGGAAAATTTTTGCCAAATACAAAACTTGCTGTGTCACTGGGAAGAGGCAATGTCTCCCCAGTTTCGCCACAGACATCGACTGCTTTGCTTCTCCCCCACCCCACATCCTCTATGGCACGATGTGGAAAGAAAATGATGGGTCCACATCTTAAAGAACCTGAAAAATATAAAACCTGTCCCTGATCACCTAGCCCTAGAGTACTCTGATGGCCTAGATGTAGACATGGAGCTGACATTCCAGCACAGGCCAGGGGTTTTAACTATGGTGGCATCTGAGGTCACTTTTAAAACCGTAATTCTAAGATCCTTCTGTGTGTCCTTTAGAACTTATCCAAATGAAGTCTATTCATTTTGACATAAACTATAACCTCAGGAGAAACAGAGTAACATCTGGCATGATCCAAAGATCATGTAAGGCCTGCGGGCAGAGATATATTTTATAGAGGAAGTATCAGCTAGTCTCTCCTTGGTGTTTTAGGGGCTCTCTGGCGCTAGCATTTATCTGCTGTGTGTCAGAAAAAGTTTAATGTGGTTTTAGTATTAACAGTGGATCCATCATGCTGACTTGGCTTACAGCTTCCACCCCGCAAGCTGGCTGTGCCGGCATTTATAGCTCCGACTTCCCGTCAGGCTGCCTCTCTGACACCAGCCTGGCACAGCCTCTGAGATAGATGGGCTAGTGACCATACTCTCAGCTCCTCCAACATTTGCAGAAAGCCTGCAGGGAGTGTTCTTATTACTCAGGAAGGTGAGATTGGAGCAGGACTTTGGGGAGATGGGGCCCCGAGACTGGCAGGCTCACCCAAGTGCTGTAGCAATTGTTCCTCTCTTCCTCACTGACAGAGGAAGACAGAGGTTTGAAAACCCAGTTGAACTTTATGAACATGACTTAGAGACAAGGGAGGTGTTTATATTTCTTCACAGAAAAAAACTGGAAGAGCTTAGAGGAGGCAATCCAGCCAGGGAACGTGCATTTGCAATGAAGAATTCACTTTTCAGTGAGGAGAGATTGAGTGAGGTGACAATGACGATTCTATGGATAGTTAAAACCTTCCATTTCTCTTTCTGCCTCATGCTTTCTTAAGTTTCCACTCTTCCCTAGGAAAGATAGCTCCTCAATCATATCTCTCAGACAGGCTGTGGGACCTTTACACCCATTCATCCAAGGAGTTGAGCCGTTCCTTCTCTTTCCTGTATTTCATGGCATCCATGCGATCACTCCCTCCTGACCCAATATATAGGTATATTGTGTTACATTCACAGGTATTTAGTGCCCCTGCCCAGAGGAGGATTATATTTTGGCAGTCTTGTTGAACAAATGTGACCATGTGAGTAACTTTGGTCACTAAAATCAAGTAAAGTTATGGTGAGTCCTTTTCATGGAGAAGCATTAAAAGTCATGTGTACTTTGCCTGGCTTTTTCCTCTTCCGGCATGATTTGCAATGGTCCAGACAGAGGCAGTTCTGTTAGCCTGGGTTCCGGAGGGGAAGTGTCTAATACAGTAATAACAACCCTCATTAGCGCAGTTACCATCAGTTTTCAGTGTATGAACCTATAAGGAAAAACTTTTATGGGTGGAAGCTACTGAGCTGCTTGATATTGCAGAGCAATTTAGCCTAATCTGGCTGATACAAGTAGACATCTTCACATCTACCATCTCATAGACAGTATTAGTTTTCTACTGTATATAAAAATAATAAAAAACAGTAGTTCAAAACAACACTCATTAAGTATCTCACCAATTCTGTGAGTCAGGAATCCAGGGAGAGTTCAGTTAGGCCCTCTGCTTTAGAATAGGTCACAGGCTACAATGAAGGCATCAGCCCAGGGTCTCTTCAAAGACAGCAACCCCAGAGGGCTGAGCAGGGCTGTAGTCCCTTCAAGATTAAATTGAGGCAATGTCCATTTCCATGATAATGCAGGACTCCCAGGCTACTGTACTGAATGAAGCCTCAGTGACTTGCTGATTTTGACCAGAGGCCGCTCATCCCTCTCCAGGGACTATCTCCTCTGGAGCAAGCAGGCAAGAGACTGGAGAGAATATTAGCAAAACAGAAGTCACAGCCTCCTCTAACCTATCTCAGGAGTGATATCCATCATTTAAACATATTCCACTCACTGCGATGGACTGGGATATATTCCAGTTGTAGTCAAGAGTAGGGCATATCAAGCATATGAATACCAGGAGACAGGAATCATTAGAACCATGTTAGAAACTGCCTAGCACAATGACTCTGTCAAAAATATAAAATAAAATCAATGAGAATCATGTAAGAAACTAAGCTTGAGTGGTGAGGTAAGAAAGAAAATTGTGGAATTTTATAACTGCAGTTTTGAAGCCCAGAAAGGTTAAATACCTTGCCTAGGGTACACATTTAGAAATAAATCCAGAACTAAAATTCAGATCACTGCTATTTCCACTGGACAAAGATAAGTGAAAAATTAAATACCAATACAAGACAAATTGCATTTCAACTGAAGCAGAGGCTAGGTCATCAATCACTAATTGAATTGTTAAATAAATCATCCAGACAGTGAATGAATTAAAAGTGCAGAGAAGGAAAGCTCTTTAGATTGGAGAAACAAAGAAGGTAGGTCATGATACACACTAGGCTTTGATGGATGGAAGTCTTTGTTGAAGCAGAGAAGGAAAAGGTAAGACCACAAGGGGCTTGCAAGGCAAGGCTTATCTCTTCAAGGCATCTTTGTTGTCACGTAGGAATGCTAACATCACTACTTCTCTCTCTTCAACCTAAGTTTGTCAGGTGGCATTCTTTGACAGCATACATCTCTGGTATACTGTGCATCAAATGTGAGACCAGATAGAAAGACTCTTTAATCTTAGAGCAGGAATTCCTTTGTGATTAGACCTAGGGTGTGTTCCGAGGTGGGGCTTGGGGAAGGTGATTGGATCATAGTGGTGCTATACTCATCAGTGGGTTAGTCCACCCATGAATCCATAGCTAAGTGTGCATTAGGAGGCAGGGTCTGAACAAAAGGGTTCCCTAGGGGATGTGACCTAGAAAGATATATCTCCTTCCCTTTCTCCTTTCTTCTCTCTCTCTCTGCTTTATGGCCACCATGGTATAAGCAGCTTTCTTCTACAGCAGGCTGTTCCACAATGCCATTTCTGTATTTGGGCATGCAAACCATGGACTGAAACTTCTGAAACCATTAGCCAAAGCCAGCCTCTCCTCCTGTAAATTATGGCTGTTAGGTATGATGTCTCAGGGACAAAAAAGTGATAAGGACAGGTTCCCAGCCTCAAATGGAAACATCACTCAGTGGAAATCTTTGTGCAGAAAAGTACATATATTTATAGCCCACTCCCCAAATTTGGATACCAGAATCTCTAAAGAAAAGAAGTTCAGCTCAAGAACTGCTGTTTCCTTCAGATCTTTCTTTTGCTAATACAAATTTGCTATGCAGACTAATGGACTTTGTTTTGGTAGACTTGAACCTGCATGTAACATGTTTTAATAATTTTAAATACTTTGGAAAGTTGCCCCAAATGATGTAGCCCCTGGTTGAGCACAACTTCTTAAGGGATCTTCGCATCATCTAGTGAGGTCCCAGGAAACATACTTTGATCTACAAAAGCCAAGTTTCTTCAATATTCCCTCCCTTGGAAACACAAATTAAGCCAGTATTGGTAAGTCATGAAATTTTCAGTTTTGCGCAGATTTTCATTCTCTCATTTAAGTGCTCAGAACACACACCCAGGGGCTTTCCAAGAGCACCTAGCAAGGCTGTGAAGCCCTCAAACTAGTCTTCAAGCCTTGCATTCCCAGTTATGTCAGTGATGAAACTGATCATGTAGCCGGATGCAGTGGCACACACCCGTCATCCTGGCTACTCGTCCAGAGGCAGAAGGAGGGAAAGCTCAAGACCACCTTGGACCACTTAGTGAGATCCTGTCTCAGGAAAGCTAAAGAACTGGGGATATAGTTCAGCACGCCCTGGGTTCAATCTCCATTGCGGGGGCATTCATGGAGTGATCAATTTACAGAGCTAGATCCACTTTCTGATACAAGTGGGAAGACTGGGTACAGATCATTAGAAAATCTAGTGCTTTTCTTTTTATAATCTTTGTATTTTATTCTATCAATTTTATCATTTTAAAATAGAAAATTAAAAAAGGGGGTAAAAGAGAAAGAAAATAAATCTAAAATAATTTTAGATGTTATATTAAATATTCCCTAACATTCAAGATCCTCATTGCTCTTTAAAAACTTGTTTTCCATCAGAAGCTGAAAACATCAGCCTGAGTCTAAGTATAAGCATTGCCTTTTCCAATGTGAAAGGCGACTGCCACTTTGTGATGAAAACCTTACCTTTTGGATGGGGATCTCCCTGGGTGCTGATCAAAAATCTCCCCAGGCAGACAAGAGAGACCAGTCAAGGCCTTTGGCTGATGGAAGAAAGGATGTCTCTTCCTGCGTTGGTACAAAACCTGCCTGATTAAGGAGGAGTGGCCCTGGAGTAACTGAAGCTATAAACATTCATGGTCTTTTTGCCCAGATGCAAATACCCTTTCCTGCCATGAGCTTTCTTGGCCAGGGTAGCCCTGGACAGAGCTCTTGCTGATGAATGTGGCCTTTCCCCAGTGCCCTGCAGCAAAGTTGCAGTAGACTCTAACTTAGCTTTGCCCACATTGGTCATTGGATACCCATAGAGACCAATCTCCCGCGGCTCACTAATGAAAAACACTTCAATGGAAGCTGTCAGGATCATTTTATTTTTCATTATGTGTTTTATTTTTAAAGCAAGGGTGCATTTAAAGCAGCAAGTAGCTTCTAAATGCCATTATCTGTTTCCTAGGAACCTTAAGATTTGCCACAACAAGACAGCCTTGACACACAAAATCTTTCAAAGAAAAACTTTAAATCACTATTATGATTTAGATCTAGATGTCCCCCCAGAGCTTCATGCACTCATTGATGGGGCTTTGGGGAGGTGATTGGATCATGAGAGTTGTGATACTCATCAGTGGATCAGAGTTTAGACCATTAGGAGTGGGATCTGCAGGGCCTGGAAAGTATATCTCTCCCTCTCCCTCTCC